>JAXCGZ010013306.1:0-142500 GCA_037179515.1 Halocaridina rubra | reverse complement strand
CCAGAGAACGGAGTTGTTTAGGGTTAGGGAAAGGATATTATATGTAAGTCAAAAGATAATTTTTTTTTATTTTTTTTTGAGGAGGAACATATATTGTAACCTATATTGTATAACGTATATCAGGTCAAGAGAACTTTGTTT
Source organism: Halocaridina rubra (assembly GCA_037179515.1). Lineage (NCBI taxonomy): Eukaryota > Metazoa > Arthropoda > Malacostraca > Decapoda > Atyidae > Halocaridina > Halocaridina rubra. The sequence goes on along the minus strand of JAXCGZ010013306.1, from coordinate 142,359 downwards.
AGGGAAAGACTTAACTTGTGCAAATCAAGAGAACTTTTATTTAGGGAAAGAATATCTGCTTCTCAGGAGAGAACTTTGATAAGAAAAAGAATATAAATTGTATGTCATGAGAGAACTGTGCATCGAGAAAGAGTAACATATGTATGTCAAAATAATACGCCTAAGTCAGAAATCAAGTCCGTCTGGGCCAACTGTTATATCAGCTTTAACGTTAGCTTGGTGCTTTGCCCATATTTGCAACACCCACTATCTTCTCCCTCCTACAAAAACAGACCAATATTGTCGCTGTAGCTCGCTGTTGATAACATCTGAATGTAATTATAGCAACTTAGCCGTTATATTTTGATGTTTGATATAGGCTACATTAAGTTATTTTGTTAAGTAAGCGAATAATACCTTTTTTACGAGGTGTAATCTTCATATAGGTTTGTCTGGTTTTATTAGTACGTGTGAGTGGTAACTGCCAACACATGTGACTATGTCAAACACCTGAAGCTGCTTTATATTCATTTCTGATAAAGGTCTTTCTTGTTAGTGAAAATATCCATGATTAATACTCTTTGGTACTCCCTTTGTGTAAATAACAGGAGCGATTTTCTATACATAATTCTTTTATCATCACTTTCATTACTCTCACCGATCGATGACGGGACATCAAAAATGCGCTTTAGAGCTGAATTATTGACAAGTGATGAGTTGCACAGACGTGTTCAATTTGATCATATTTACTAAGTCGTTTCAAGAAATGCTGTCCACTGCTATTTCCGTTAGCTTCTTATTATTTTTTACTCTTACCTTACTCCTGGGGGCCACGGTGGCTCAGTGGTAGGGGTGGCGCGAGTCGGGGTGTAACTCATGCGAGTGCCATCCCACCGCGATGCTTTAGGAAGGGCATCCAACCTTAATCCTCTAGTCACAGCATAGCTTTCGTCCACTCCCATTCGACGGTAAAAAAAAAAAAAAAACTTAAGTCTCATGCCATCCTTCATTATATTATATTGCTAGACATACTGGTTGCCCTTATCTTGGTTCTTATCAACATTTTATCTCTACACCCCATATCACAATAAACAAAGGAAGTTCTTTTTTCAAATGCAGTATGATGTTGGTTTAAATTGCTGTTATTTTTGCTATTACTACTACTTAAACGCATTTGAAATTACATAAATTACCTCGATCGCGTAACTTGGGTATTTTACCGGTATGTGAATAATAATAATAATAATAATAATAATAATAATAATAATAATAATAATAATAATAATAATAATAATAAATTTGTGTTCCAAAGCTTGTTTCCTGGAAGGTTATAGTCTCAAGGGGAAACTTCAAGATAATTATGGTATTTTTTAGTCATTTCATCTAGGAAATGCATTTTTTGTAACCATTTTATAAAATGGCCTTGTGTGATTTACCATTTATTGTCTTCTCAAGGAACTGTTTGAGTCAGATGCTATTTTTTCCCTAAATTGTAAGTGCGTTTTTCCATTGTGTTCCTGCACACGCGTCTATTTAACATTGCACGCATACATATTTATGCTTTGTCTCATTGTATCAATGCACATACATGCTGGTTACTTTTATTTCCACCTTGAATGTGTATTTTTAGCATGAATTCATTGTATATGTTGAGTTCTCTTAACTTTCACTTTAGTATTAATTGAATAGATCCTGTATGGATATCGCCCATATCGAGGAGTTATCCTTTCAAGAGATGTTCAGAATTGAAACAGTGAGGTAAAGATAACTACGTCCAGTACGTGCGATAAATCCGTCAATTTTAGGTTAAGTTGGGTTAGATTACTCATAGTTAATGCCTAACCTAACCTAACAATTTACGAGGTTATTTAATATACTGTTAGTGCTCTTCTTTACTCGCACCCAAGTGAAGTTGTCCTTAGGAAAATGGTGTTGCATACTTTTATTAATATTTCAGTATTGAGTGAATTATTTCTACGAGGGGAGGTTTGCCAGTATCGATAATATAGTTGTCCTTTTCAAGAGGTGTCATGGGGTAAGTAGTGTTGGTAAAGTAAGGGGGTGGTTCGGAAAGAGATGGGTGGGTGAAAGTCTGGTGGTGACTGAAGCCTGGCTAATGGGAAGCTCAGCTTTATAGCTAAAAACTTGCGGATTGCGTAGCCCGCACGGGTCGGTTCACGACAGTATGCTTTACCCTAGGACTAGCTAGCATTTTGCTTCTTCTACTTGTTTACTCAGATAACATCCTTCTTTTCTTATTTTTTTTTTTTATGTTTCGTTTGTTTGTTTTTAAAACAAAATTTCTTTTCCTAGTATGCATTTTACTTTAGCTGATTTGCTAATATGGGATATATATTATTTATGTTTCAGTAAGAACGTATCTAGTAATATTTGCCGTATTTGATATTCTAGGTTGCCTCATTTGGGTATATTCTTTTGCTCTGGATATCGAATATAAATTATTTTATTCGGAAATCGGTTATTTAGATATCCTTATCAACGTGGTAAAGTTTTCAGTATCTTCCATGGTTAATACTTATTATTATTATTATTATTATTATTATTATTGGATAGGATTCGGTTTTTCGTCAGGAACTCCCTTTTCTACTAAGGGCTAGGACGGTTGCCTTCTTACGAAGGACTTGGCAGATGTAATCGTTACCCTGAGTGTACGCCCTTACTAACCTCAGTCCGTGACGGGGCGCGAACCCTCGACCTGCCGCCTCAGAGTCGCAGACGCTACCATTGTGCCACGGAGACTATTATTATTATTATTATTATTATTATTATTATTATTTTAATTAAAGATTATGATGTTGCTCTGGCATATTAAGTACCGTATTTGTGCAATTTAAAATACACATTTTGTCGTATTCACCTTTAGACCACATTCGTTGGAAAGACCTGAGACACGGGGTAGCGGCTGAAAGGTCTTTTATTTTAAAGAAAGACCTACCCCAAGCCTTTGAGAATGGTGTCTACTCATGGAGGGGTTTGTAAAATAGTAGCTGTGTCCTGCCTGGGGGCCTAATACAATAATTAAAAAGCGCGCACTCCCGCCTACTCTAGGGCTAGCCCAACAACATTGAAACCTAGGTGGCAGTTATTAGAGCAGCACTCAAGTTCCATACGCATCGCGCTGTTCGGAGGTGACGATCCTCCAGGGGGAGCCAGCCTCAAGCCTCGTCGTGCGCTATGACCTTGTGTGAGCCAACTAACTCTTGTTTCCTGGGAAACGGTCAGTATCATGGCCTCAGACATTAGCATTCATACTCGTAGGCACCAGCACTGGCGTTCAGGTCGAGGGTTCGCGCCCCGTGCACGGTCTGAGGTTAGCAAAGGCATGCACTCAGCGTAAGGATTACATTTGCCAAAACAGAGTCCTTCGCAAGAAGGCAAGCCGTGCCTAGCCCTTGGTTGGGATAAGGGCAGTCCGTGACGTCAGAAACCGGAACAACGCGGCACCACACTGACAGCCATGTCAGCCAATAGAGCAATAAATAAAAAGAGAATTTTTTTTTATATTAATCACAGATTTCACTGAGTCTGGATACATGACGTCACTGCACACGAGGCATTCACCCATCACATGATAATATTCAACATTCCCCCCCCCCCCCCATCAGTTACTTGACATGAGACAAATAGTTTGTTTAATCTGCTTTCGAACATTATGTAGCTTGTTCTTATAATGAAATCTTTGGAATTTTTTAATAAATAAAATGATCATCCCCGCAAGTCTTTTCGGAATTACGAATGATTCATTATTTTTTCGTTATAAAATAAATTATCCTAAAATTATACTTTGCATGAAAATGCATATTTGCTTCACGAAAATTAAGTAAATAATTATAAAGGCATGCGCATTATCCTGACTTGACATAAGTATTTGCTGTTAGCCAACCCTCCCTATTTACCCGAGCTTGGGCCCGTTACCAGGTTGAGGCTGGCTTGCCCCCTCAGTGGCTGGGTTATTAACCAATGGTATCATATATAATATCTGACCCATATTTTTGTTGTTATGTCTAAAGTTTTGCTTAGATGCAAAATGGATGAATTTTGCTCTCTGTAAGTGGATTTACATGACTTTCGCTGTTATTTTATATACATTTCATGCATAAATAATTTACTCTTGATTGAATGTCACAAAGGCCGCTTTCACACCAAAGTGGCACGTCGCACGTGACACAAGGAACGTGGCACGCCACTTCTGTGTGAAAGGTTTCATATATTACCAGATGTTCATTTTCAACTGGCATGCCACGTGCGACGTGCCACTTTGGTGTGAAAGCGGCTTAATTTATAACATTTGATATAATGAGCTGGCAAATGCCAAAAGTTTTTAATTCGTTACATTGAGTTCTTGAACTTTACGAAGTTACGTTTTGTTGTTTATGTGTCAATATTAAGTCTCCATTTGGGGGTGGACATACACAGACTGAAGCTGGAGAAGTATTCTTGAATGCCCCTCGTATCGTCCCGCCGTGGGATCGAACGCCGGTCCGTCAGGTCCCGTGTACTTATACAAATTATATTCTTGGCATTCCCACTCAAACACCCAGGTATAATCAAGTTTTTTTTTTTTTAATGAAAATATAATCATAAAAGAATCGTAATTTTATGTGTTTGCGTGTTTTAGTGGGAAAGGCCTCGAAAAAAAAATAATGATATAGGCCTATGCAAGTTTAATAGTATTGCTAGATCATTTTGTAACTAGGATTTTATTTTTTAGGCTAGATCACTTCATGTGTAGGAAAAATATGTAAATGGAATGAAAGATTCGCTCAAATCATCTTTTTTTTTTTTCCTTGGCAGATGAATAATATAAAATAAACAAATGAAAAAAAATAGGCTTATTAATAAAGCCATCTTTTGAAGAAGAAAATTTCGTGTTATCATTTTCCGTATTTGATCTACAACTTTCACTACGCCTCAACTGATGCCCTTTTGTTAAAGATTTTTGACTCGTAGCCAATCGATAGGCCTACAGGATAGGCCCATAAAATCCGTGAAGAGATTCGTGGAGGATTTAATAATCTAAACTCCCTGTTGTATTAAGCAGTGAAAACACGGTATATTTCCGTACCGTATGACATATTCACGTAAAATACTAAATCATGGCTATCCTATTTATAAAGTGGGTAGACCATCCTAGTGTGAATAATATTCCAGAGCATCTTAAAAATGCATCCTCCTTCACAGCTTTCAAAGGCAAACTATATAGTTTTCTTTTGGACAAATAGTTGCTGCTCATTAAGAACTAATTATTCTCATTGTAAGGAAACAAATATGGAAATGATGCCGATAATAACGATCCTGTATCTAGTGGCATACTTACTACTTTATTATTAACATTATTGTTAAAAATTTTATTACAGCATTATTATTTTCTATGAAAGCTACATTTAATTTAACTATATGTCTAACCCTCTTATTTGTTAGTTTACTTACATGTCTACTTATAAGTTACTATTAATGTTGAATAACCATTGTACAAAATGGAAATAAATGTTTTTGTTTTGTTTTGTTAGTGTGGAATGTAGAACTCGACGCATGGGACGTTAGGAGGGACATCCAGCCATAACCCCCAACTCCAACCTCTGCCCACCACCCATTCGAATGGGGACAAATTTTGGTACAAATTTCTACAAAATATCTTTTTCTTATTCGTACTAAGTAGTAAACGGTCCAGAATTTTGTAGCTAAATCATCGTTAAGATATGCAAATAAAAACCTCAATTAAACAAAACAACGACTTCAACGTCTTTTAGAGACAAAAGACTTGATAGTTGTTTATCCATCTACGTCCATACTTAACAGTATGGTTATATGCAATGATTATTTCAGACTATCTTGGAAAATTATAATGGAATATTGTTAGAAAGTTTTACGTAGCCTCTATGAAAATAAAACTTTTCATAGAAAATATAGAAGGGGTTAATTTTTATATTTTCTATAAAACAAGGAGAGAGAGAGAGAGAGAGAGAGAGAGAGAGAGAGAGAGAGAGAGGAGGGAGAGAGAGAGAGAGAGAGGGGGGGGGGGGGTATTGATTGAATATAAGATTGTTATTTGAGTGTGTAGTAGCAGCAGTAAAGGTAGTAGTAGTAGTTTTTGTTACTAAAAGTTGCAAAGATTGATATAATTTTATTTTAAATTTTGTTTGTATTGTCTTCGGTCACATGTATTGTTTTATAAATATTATCGCGTATGTGCGTTCACGTGGAGAATGCGAGAGTTGAGAGAGAGAGAGAGAGAGAGAGAGAGAGAGAGAGAGAGAGAGAGAGAATGTTCAGCCATGAATTTTTGGTAGAACTTATTGGAGAGAGAGAGAGAGAGAGAGAGAGAGAGAGAGAGAGAGAGAGAGAGAGAGAGAGAGAATGTTCAGCCATGAATTTTTGGTAGAACTTATTGTTGAGAGAGAGAGAGAGAGAGAGAGAGAGAGAGAGAGAGGAGAGAGAGAGAGAGAGAGAGAGAGAGAGAGAGAGAGAGAATGTTCAGCCATGAATTTTTGGTAGAACTTATTGTTAGAGAGAGAAAGAGTGTCCAGCCATGAATTTTTGGTAGAACTTATATATATATATATATATATATATATATATATATATATATATATATATATATATATATATATATATATATATATATATATATATATATATATATAGAGAGAGAGAGAGAGAGAGAGAGAGAGAGAGAGAGAGAGCAAGCGATGCGGGCGACAGAGCATTAGTGATAGTGTCTTATCACTTTTACTGTGGGTTAGCGCAAAATTCCAGTTGAATGGTGTTTACGTCTATTCATCATTTCGCTTCGTGTAAGAAAGTTTTTTGACTTGTAACTCATAACAGTAAAAATGAAAGTATGAAAATATACTTTTTCTCTTTACTACTACTACTGCTACTACTACTACTACTACTACTACTTATTACCATTGACAGTGATAGAACATTTATTTGTATGACTTGGTATTGATCACGAATTATTTTAATGCCTTTGTACAACTGCGATTACTGGTAAGTGAAATGTAAAAGGGTTGATTTGCCGAAGAGATAAAGCGTTTCCTGTCACTGGAGGACTGCCATTGTTGTATGATGAGGTGTTGGTGTGTGTCTTCTGCTTTGAGGTTGCTAAGGCAATGATAGCTGATTCTCTCTGATTTGAGGTTGATAAAGTAATGATAACGGTTTCACTCTGCTTTGAGGTTACTGATACTATGTTTTAGGAGCTGATGTTGGTGTAGTCTCGCTCTGCCATAAGTTTTCAAAATTGATGGTAGTTGTTGTCGTTGCTTTGATGTTGCTGTGACAGTGATTGTTATGTCTCACTGCTTTTTGATTGTTAAAGAAATGAAAATAGTTCGCCTTTGCTTTGAGGTTGAAAATGCCATGATTGTTGTTTATCTCTGCTTTGAGGTTGATAAAGCACATAGCAATGATAGTTGTTTTCTCTTTTATGAAGTTGAGAAAGTTTTGATAGATTTTTTTGGGGGGGTAAGGCAGTAATGTGTGTTTCTCTTTGCTTTGCGATTGCTGAAGTAATAATAGTTGTTTTCTTTGCTTTGAGGGTACTATGCAATAATTGTCTCTTTGAGGCTGCTCAAGTAATGAGTTATTTCTTTTTGCTTTGAGATTGTTACTGTAATGGTAAGTATTATTATCTGCTATAGTTTTAAAAGCATACTATATTTGTATCTCATTTTGTTAAAGTTATGAAAAAGAATAATAAGTTTTTTGCAGCCTTAAAGCGATGCGCCCGAAAAATGCGAGTTCGAACCCACCGCGTTAGTAAGGGCATCCAGCCTTAATCCCCTTAATAACTCCAACATGTCTGTGTTCACCCCCATTCGAATGTGTGGACTCATCGTGACACATCTTGCGGCAAACTAACATGCCATATATTTTGAATTTTTCAATACCCGACGCTGCGAGCAATGTTTTGCATTGGAATTGTATTTTCATTATCTTGTTTATATATTTTTGAGATAACCTTTTTTTTTTGTCTCTACATTTCATGAAATTAATGAATAGTCAACTCAGTTCCTGCTTATCTCCCCCCCCCCCTTTTTTAAGGTTTCAGGAAATCAACTTTCAATGACATTCCAACTCATCTTAGCGCCCCGTAAACAGTCCTGTTTTGTAACTCTGATGATAAGCGTCATAAATTGTCATCAAAATTTCTAAAGCTCACCCTTTTAGATTAGACAGACAGAATTGGGTGATTTGACGAAAAACACACGCAGTTATATATTAACATCAGGTATATATATATATATATATATATATATATATATATATATATATATATATATATATATATATATATATATATATATATATATATATATATATATATATATAAAGTTGCTTTCAGATTCAATGTCATAAAAAATTTTTGGGCAATGTGTATTACGGTAATAAGCGACTGGCATCAAGCCAAAATTACTCGCTAAAAAGTTTACTCGCAGAAGTATTTTCAATAGCCTAGGCCTAAGATATAATGTAGCATCCTAGCTGCAACAGTATTTTCTATAGCCTAGGACAGTGGTTTTCAACCCGTGGGCCATGGTCAGTTCTCAGGGGAGTCACGAACATCTTCTAAGCTTAATTTCGTAAATGAAGGAGTGTAATTTGAGCTTTGATGACAATGTGCATGTTTTAATTACATCAAATGCGGTTCCACTGCTTAATTTCATTAAGGAAAAGTAGACTTGATAAAATGTTTTGAATATGCTTTATAATATTTTTATCATCATCATTGCACAGTTCTGAAGGAGAGTAGGCCATGAGTATTTAGGGATGTCAAAAGTGGGCCATGGGCACAAAAAATATAACTTAATACCCGAGCTGCAACGATACTTTCTATAGCCCAGGATATCATGTAACATTCGAGCTGCTCGCAGATTTATTTGCTTTTTTGAAGAAAAAAAAAGTTTATGAACATACCAAATTCATGCTTGATCTCTGGTCCTGTGTCATTGCAGACCTCTGTAGTAGCAAATCCAGTCACGTTTGAACTGTGTGTTTTTTAATAATAATAATATTATTATTATTATTATTATTATTATTATTATTATTATTATTATTATTATTGTTGTTATTATTAGCAAAGCTGTTCTTGAAGCGGTTAGCCACGCTCGAACTTGGTCCTGTGTTACTGTTGACCAGTTCTTGAGCTAGTCAAGCCACGTGTTAACTTTGGTCTTGCCTCATTGCAGACTAGTTCTTGAATAAGTGAAACCAAACCGAAGTTTGGTCCTTGGTTTTAGCAGACCAAGTCTTAAACTAGTGTATATCAGTACTTAAAGTAATCACCTAATTCAAGCCGCACTCCAACTGCGGTCCTGTGTTATAGCTGTCCAGTTTTTAAATAAAAAAAATGCCACACGCACACTTTCAACCTTTCATATTGCATAGCAGGACTTAAAGTAGGCAACTCAGTCAATTCATACTCGACCTTCGGTCCTTTTTTATTTTTATTTTATTTTTTTATAGTAGTCCATTCTTGAAACAGCAAGGCCAAGTTCGAAATTTGGTCTTTTTGTCATGCTGATCAATATCTGAAGCAGTGACATCAAGACATTCCCCTCATAACGTGAGATGGTTACCTATGTAGGGCTAGAAAGCAACGTGGACTCGTTTCCAGATGCTTGCTTACTCTTTGAAGTAGGCCAGGAGCGACGAAAACAGCATGCCAATGTTCGATTAATTTTGGCCCATTCGAGGACTTTCACTAAAGATACTGTCACTTGGGATGCACCTAGATATATAAGAAGTTACTTCACATGCAAGTAACCCCATTGGTGTTATTTTTACTCATTATTATTGCGTAAATTCTTCTTTAGTTGATATTTGATCATGTTCCTTAGCACTCCATCTGGTGGGCATTTATTATATTATAAAACCTTTTTACATGTACAGTACAGTATATAGTAGTTCTTTCTACTTACAAGATCAAGGGATGTTATTATGTTTTAAGGCATTCACTTTGTTGTTGTTATTATTATTATTATTATTATTATTATTATTATTATTATTATTGTTGTTATGTATTATTATTACAAAGATAAACACTAGTCTTTTAGACGCTAGAAAAGTGACTTGCATTTCAACATGGGAAAACTGCATGTAAAGAATACAAATATTTAAAGAGAATACAAAAGTTATTTTAGAATTATTACTCAGGAAGTAATAATTTTATTATAAATTCGCAGCATCAGTGTTAGGCTTACTTTGAAAGCAGCTGCTGTAATAATAATACATACGATAATAATAATAATAATAATAATGAAAATAATAATAAGAATAATAATAATAATAATAATAATAATGATGATGATGATGATGATGATAATAATAATAAAAGAAATCGTATTATATCAAAGCATTATATATATATATATATATATATATATATATATATATATATATATATATATATATATATATATATATATATATATATATATATATATATATATATATATATATGCGTGTGTGTGTGTGTATACTTCAAAAACAGCACACAGGTGTACACTAACCTTCTCATAAAAAAAATATTCAGTCAACATTTTGTATATAGTGTAGGAAAGCTGCAGGACAGTTTTTATCCGTACCAACATCATATCTTGTGAAGGCTACTGTTTCACCACTTTTCTCCTTGATTATGTATTAAGCTTGCTATAATTGACATTATGTCTCAGGAGAACGCCGCTATCCTCTCCTTTTAACATAAATTGTTAAACGAAGAGGTATTGGATTACTTATGGGAGAGAGAGAGAGAGAGAGAGAGAGAGAGAGAGAGAGAGAGAGAGAGGAGAGAGAGAGAGAGAGAGAGAGAGAGAGAGAGAGTTGAAAAGGTCACTTGGAAAGGAATTTTGACCTCCCAGTCATATTCCTTGTCAAGCTGTGCCTTGCTATTCTTTTGCCTGCCTCATAGTCTGCATGCATGTTGAGCTCGCTCAACAAGATTTCAACTTGTTTTTAGTAGGTCAATCAACACAACTCCACAAAAAGCCGTTTCCGAGTTGTTTGCCATCATAATCTTCAAATGTATTGGCTTTCGTTATATAAAGTTTAATATATGAGAGAGCTTTAATAACACACACACACATGTGTGTGTGTGTGTGTGTGTGTAATCCAGTTTTCTATATGCTATAGTGAATATTTTCATAATGAGCCGTTCAGTTTTACCTCTTTTTATTAAAAAACAGTGATAAAATTCAAGTATTTAGTTGGTTTGCGTAGTTTTCTTTTCTTTTAGTATTATTTACCTTTTTTTTTTTTAAGATACTTTCCAACAATTATATTCAGTGTGAAATATCACTAGAATTGTAATGTTTTTTCAATCCTCTCCATTAACTAATTGGATATTTCCATATTTACCTAATCGTTTCATTCAAAAGCCATTATCCCCCTTATAAGGTAAGTGGATGAATCAAACCAAACATCTCTTTTCATTTTTGCGATGAAATTCAACAAGAGGATTCCCAGTCCACTTCCTCCACCCCATTTAGTCAACTTTTACGACATGGAAGTGGTATTCTTGTTTCCTATAATAAATTAAAAACAATATGTGTGCACATTACAATATCAATTTGAACATCAACATGTAAGTCTGTATATCTTAAGTAAAGCGCGACCTAACCTGACCCAGCTGAAGCCATGGTAAAGCTTCAAGCCTTAGTTCTTCAGGTCAGTTCTGTAAGGTATAATATACATGACGTGGTTTCACACTTGTTGGATCATTCGACACAAACCCGTGTTCGAGCCCACCGTGCGGCACTAGGAACGGCATCCAGCCTTACTTCCCCTGCTTCAACCTGTCTATTTAACCCCCATGCAGTGAGAAATCATTGTAACTCATTAAACAGCAAACAAAAAACGCTATACATGATGGGTAAAACACACCGGAAAGTGGATTTATTTATTTATTTATTTATTTATTTATTTTTATTTTTATTTTTTTTTATAGAAATGGTATGTGAACTAAAATTAATAGGTCTTCATATTGTTGACCCCATTATTTGAAAGGGTACCTATCCTTATTCTCCCGGCTCCAACCTGTCGTGTCAACCCTCATTAGAATGGGGACTACGGATATTATCCCATTCATAATGTAGTGTCTAAAAATTAAATGTGACAAAAACTGCATTTTCGTTTTACTCTACAGACCCACGTGTCGATGGCTGGCTGTTCATGGACTCTCCCTGGCCAACAGCATTCATCTGTTTGAGCTACGTGCTCATCGTGAAGCTCATTGGCCCATGGTATATGAAAAATAGACCGCCTTTTCAACTACGGAAAATCATTGTGATCTACAATGCCTTACAAGTGATCTTCTCTACCTGGATATTTTATGAGGTGGGTCACCCCCTCCTGATCTTTTAATATTAAGTATATAGTATAGGAATTGAAATATATATTTGTTTTACAATTATCTAGCAATTTTTTATGAAAATTATCTAGTGATTTAATGTGTATACATTTTCTTTTCAATAAAGCTTGTTTTACTCTTTCTGAAGTACTTTATTTTGTAATATTTGATTTCTTTGATTATTTCATAGTCTCTTAATTGTTTCTCTTTAACTTGCAGATATATTATACTAAATTGTTAATAATTTATGAATGTTCTTATTCTTCTATGATTTAATAGCTCTTGAAGATAACTTTGTAAAACTGGCTTCTGGTTTTCATATATTGTTAACAATTGTGAGTCTTAATTTCTTTGTGGAGTTAGTTATGAATTTTTGCTTAGAGCATATTGGAACAAAATAGAAAAATAGGTTGTAAGAAAGTTATTATATTTGAGCAAGATAGCAATGGAATGAAAGTAACAAGCATTTAAAACACGGTTATATGCTTTACTCAATTCTAAGACAGTACCAAGAATTTACCGCACCAGCGTAGCTGATTGTTATCGCAGTTTGTAAATATTACTTCGTTATTGAAGTGGTCATACATGACAGAATATTTAAATAGCTTTGGTCTTCTCGCCTATGAATTTGCACTGGTCATTTGCGTAGCGGATTGGTTATCATATTTTGTGAAAATTACGTCTTTATGTAAGTGGTCTCGCATGATGTCAAATTTAAATTACTTTGGTATTTTTACATTGAAATGCATGTCAGTCAGTTGCATTGTTGCGGTAATGAATTTTTGCCACATTTTCTTTGGAGAAAGTTTAGAGGTTAGAGCGATTAGGGAAATTTCATGTTCATATCCATACACAGCATACTTTGGTTCAGAAATATTTTGAGTGAAAGTATGAATGAGTAGTGATGATTCAGGGTATGAATGAGTGCAAACACTGCATGGGTATAATGATGAAGTGCTTTTAAATATCTAAATCTTTCTTTCCTCCTTCTCAGGAACCCTCCTAATAAACAACGATGATTGGGGTACCATGCTTAATATTTTGAGTTGTAAATTGCATCCCATTGCCATTATTTCTTTTCAGTAAATGGTATAAATATCTGAAATTTTCTTGGTAAACTAGATTCTGCTGCTAATTCCAAGGATCTGTATGGTACTCTATAGAATGTATGTTTGGTGCTTGGATCTATATCTCTTAATACTTCAAAGAGGCAGGTAGATAAATTTTTTTTAACAATTTGACAAGAGACCAGAATTGCTTACAAAGACTTGCCGAGGATTATATCATATTCCAAGATGGATAGGTCATTCCTTATCATATTATGTTGCCATAGGCTCATGTACACACTCTACTGGCAGAAACAATTGCTTTTGTCCATCCTCCCCTCTTAAGGCTTCAAATCCGTTGGCTTCTTCCATCAGGAGTCGCCACTGTGAATCAGTCCTCTCCATATCAGCATATTTGCTGCATCCTACTCTGTCACTCAATATTCGCCCCCATGTCCTCCCTGACATCAGTAAACCTCCTCTTTGGCCTAACTCTCCCCCTCTTACCTGGCACCTCCATCCTTAACATCCTTCTCCCAAGAGTCTCCTCATCCCACTTCAGCACATGCCTAAGCTATTTTGTCACGCCACTGTGACCACATCCCCAAACTCCCCACCATAGATACAGTAAATTAATTTACATTTCAGTTTTGATTTATTTCCATAGCCATTCCGCTTTATAAACACAACAAATTAGAGTATTTGTTGTGCATATCTTATTTTCTACCTTTTGATATGCATTTATAAACTTGATAATTTCATGTATAGTTGAAAATGTGGCTTTTAGCAAATAATCTGTTTAATGTCCATTACTTTATGGTATGTACCAAGCGCCCTTTATGGGTATGGCAACTGGAATGTGCCATTTATCGATTTAGTCTTATTCTCCCATACAACATATGTTAGATTTGTTAAATTTTTTTTTACTTATTCGTCTAAGGACAGAATAAACAATTTTGAAAACCATACCCTTATAGTGACTGAGGGGACCATCTTATTGCATTGGTAAAGAGATCGAGCTTGGGAAGTGACAGACCAAAGTTCACGGCCACTGTGAGGCGTTAGGAAAGGCATCCAGTGTTAATTTTCCAACTCTGTTTGTGTCCACCCCCATAATTGGGATTATTAGTGATATGAAATGGCAAACAATATTTTTTATTTCTTTTAGCGCACAACTCGGAAAATAATATACCTGAGTTCGCGCTCACTGCGGGCCATTAGGAAGGGCATCCTGCCGAAATTCCTCAGTTCCAACCTATCTGTGTCCACTCTCACTCGTTAAGGAATTAATAGTAACACATAAAACCGCTAAAAAGCAAACTCTGATTGTGAGTGTCGTCAAGGTTCTGGCTAAGTTCCATAGATCTAATTTGACCAAAAAGAGCTTTTACAGTTATCATGGACTGTCATAGTACTGAACTACAAAATACTTTTTTCTCTGCCGTAGTACACTTCATCTATAGCATGTCTCTTTTTTTTTTTCATCTTAATTCTTTTGGCAAAATAAATTCTTATATCTAATTATATTCGTGTCATAATTCCATATAACTGAATGCCATATCTTCTACTACCAAGTTTAGTAATGATTCCTGATGTTGTACTAGTTAAATACAATTTTTTTTCCAACCTATTCTAACTAAATACCATAAAGTTTCTCTACCTAAAAGATGCTGTATGGATATAATTTATTATTATTATTATTATTATTATAATATTAAGATTTTAAAAGGAAATTATTTTAATTGCTACCAAGAAGAGACATGAAGTAGAAGGGAAAAGATATATATATATATATATATATATATATATATATATATATATATATATATATATATATATATATATATATATATATATATATAATTTTTTTTTTTTTATACAGAAAACTGTGATGATTTATTAATACATGTGACTTATTAGATATATATTGACTTTTAGGGTTATTTTTAGTAACACCATGTACTATTGATATGAATGGAATTGTTTTTCTTACTTCATATAATATAATGTTTTACTTTCAAAGGTTCTCTGAAATTCAGAAACTGATCTTGTTGATCTTGTACATGATATAAGAAATGTATCATTTTGCATCTGTGGATTTTTTTTTGGAGTTTAGCTAGCTTTATTTATATTCATTTATTTATATGGTTTTTCAGCACCTGTGTAAAGCTCATATTAACAAGATTTACATTTTGAATTTTTTTTATATATATTGATTTTAAATTATACCACCATGCACTTGTTACTCTTCCCTAAGACGGATTGCGTATCAGTTATGCAAGCAAGCAGAGTCGCACAGTGTGAAATGACGTGAATTTGTTTTCATTGATGTTCAAATGTAGTATGTTACAACTGTGTGAGTGCTTACATCACAAGTATTACCGAATCATTTTCAGAGTCAAGTTATTTGATCCTGTTCACGCATGCAGTGACAAAATATGACTGGAGTAGCAGTTTTTTTTGTTTTTTTGTTTTTTTGCTTTTTAAAAATGTGGCCTCATGAACACTGCGGCTATTACAGGTTGGAATGGGAGGATGGTTCACTGAGTATTCATATCGGTGTCAGCCAGTAGATTACTCCAACAGTACGTCTGCTATTCGTGTAAGTTATTGTGGCTGGCCCTAAAATAATGGCTCGTAACCCAATCCATATGAAACCCAAAGTTATTAAAAGTGTTGAGGTCTCCCGTGATCTGTCATAAATTGGGTTGGTAGGTTTACCATGAAATTCTTAGCAGCCTTGTGAATGCTGATTGGCCAATTAGGTAGGTGATATTAATCCAAGAATTTTCCAGTAGGTTCCAGAAGCTGCTACAAGATTTCCAGATTACTGTTATGACGTTGAGAGGTTCAACACCCAGGTAATTAATACATGACCAACATGAAGCAGAAGATGTACTTGACTATATGACACAAAGCACATTTACTTGCTCATTTTTTATTGCTCTGCGAGAGCACTCACTGTACTGTCTCAAAAGAAACTCACATTCTGAACAAATATGACTTAAAGATGCACTCTGTACTCTACCAAAACCGGACTACCCTCCCTCCCTCAGTCTCTGTTGCTGATTCATGAATAAACAATAAACTGAAATTCGTGTTTTTTTTGTGAAAAATAAACTTTGATATGCCAAGTATTAGTTATATGGTTAGAAATGTTTCTACAGTTGGCCTTAACTTGATAAACTAATAATTTAATGTTGTCAGTATATAACACTTGAAGTTGATGTCGCTGCTGTTCTACACAATAAAATATTCACACTATGTTTGCATTAGTTATGTAAAACTGTAATCTCTTAGCAGATGAAAGAATTGCATGAACTTTAAAATAGTAGTAGCACAAGTAGGCAGTAAATTAGCATCAACAGTACATGAAGATTAAAAAATTTGTGTCATCATAACAATACCCTAGTAACGAAGTCTTGCATTCAACTAATTTTTGACGTTGTTCATTTTGTTACATTAATTCCATGCATTATGATTGCAACATTTTAAGAGAGCTTTTAGTAAATTTTTCAACACAAAACTATATTTCATTAAATGTTGTATATGGACTCTCTACGTACACCAGATGAAAACTTGATATAGGTATACTGTTAATATTTACACTACAACTATTAAAGATAAGTATAAATGTATTTGGTAATCATGAAGACCCAGCTTACTAGAAATAAATTCATACCTCAGTGTCTGTTATGAAGTATTGATGCAATCTTGGCTTATGAATTAAACGCATTTTTATGTAGGACATAACATTTTGAAGACAGTTACTGGATGATGCAATGACGGTGTACAGTACTGTATAAAGTAGGAAATGCGGACATGAATACTCACTGTTTTACATGTTGAAAGACACGCATGTTTTCAATCTACTGTGTGAGCTGTTATTGTTTTGTCTGTGTCTACACATCATGTTGTACTGTCTTGTTTTTTGTCGCCATATTCTCGTCCTGCTTTTTCTGATATGTATAATGCAGTTTTAACCTTTCAGATATAAGCTTTTTGTTGTATTATTGCTTCTGTCATCTTTACTTTTCCGTATGGTTTACTGTGTACTCTCTTTGGCACTGAATAGCCAGTGTCCTTATTTCTAAGGTACTACTTACAGACTGTGTTTGCATTGAGTGAATGGTGTGCATGAATTACAGGATGTACATATATATAGTTTGTATATGCACATGACATATACACACACACACATATATATATATATATATATATATATATATATATATATATATATATATATATATATATATATATATATATATATATATATATATATATATATATATATATATATATATATATATATATTTATTTATTTATTTATTTAGTACACTGTACACCATTAAAATCGGTTATCTTTGGTGTAGTTCTACACAAAAGTGCCAGTATTCAGTTGTAAGACAATTTGTCCATTTATGTTTTTTCAGTTTTTATATATAATCCCAGGTACAGGTTATCTTCTCCTTTACAGCAGATCTTCCGTAACAAGATCTGTGCAAAGGGTATGTGGTGTACAAATGGCTATGCCTTAGTGCATGCATAATATTATTAATTGCAGTTCGGTAGGGGAGGATGGCTACAAGGCTACAATTACCGCTGCCAGCCTGTCGACTACTCAGAAAATCCCATTGCCATACGGGTAAGAGACACTTTTGGATGAATGCTTTTCAATTTTTATGAGTCTTGAGAAATTTTCTGTACCAGGGGGACATTTTCAGTTTATACGTAATGTATATATTGTGCATAACGGTGGAGAAGGAATATTGTTTGACACTGTTCACAGTTAATGTGAAATTTATTGCCCTGTTATTTTTAATACCATATACTGTAATTTAGCCATGATAACCAATTAATTCTTGATATATATAGTTTTTTTTATACAGTATATCAAAGAACTGCATTGTTTATCATTGGAGATATCTGCCTACAGTACACTTTTATGCATGCGCATAAAAATATTCATGGCTGAATTACATGATGGAACTGCAGTTTCTTGAACACTTGCAGAATATTCTCTTGGCACACTTCAAGCTTTGCAAGTCAGACAAATGGAGCTGTTATTTCTTCAGAGTATTTGGAGATAATAATTTTTTATAGCCGAAAGCTCATATATAATTTTATTGCTATTTTTTTTTTTTTATAAATCTAGAAGCCCTATAAAATTCTCATGTTATGTTCAGTTTTACTGTGTTCCAGTATAGTAGCACAGGATGATTATTATTTTTATTATTATTATTATTATTATTATTATTATTGTTATTATTATTATTATTATTATTAATTATTCCTCTATTGAGGAGAATGAATAAACCTGTATACTCTGCATTGTAGTAGCCAACTAAAGAAAGAGGGGCACAAAGGGCTGGCACTGAGGGTGCCTGGGGGAAACATAAGAATACCTCTATAGAATGTTGCTTATGCATGGCATTAGCACTTGTTCACTCATTTTGGGATGGATCTGTTTAACTTAGGGCAATTGAGCACTATTAATAAGATGTAAGTAAGTAGTGTTACTCGTGTTATTACATTCAATTACCTTTTGGTTGGGACTACCCTTGCAACATGCTGACTTCTAAGGAAAATCCATATGAAAAACATAATTAGTCGTCGTTGATACTTTCATTATTATTTTACCCTTCTTTTTTCCTTTAACAAAAGAGCTGCAGAGAGGTTTTCCAGCCCTGTCTCAAAACTGAGCTCGTGAAGTTGTTAAACTGTCGTAAATTACAATTAAATGATGTTGTCGTACGTCTTGCATAGTTGGCAGGGACAATGCACACAGTAAAGGAAACTGCTGTCTCTTTTTGTATCTCAAAGTTGATTGGGTGTAGTTGATATAGCAGGACAGTGGGGTAGTCGTGGTCTTCCTGGACATATAAGATCCTTTTTTTATATGTATAGTATATATTAACTTTTTACATTTGATTTCCACTGGATAGCAAAAGATGCTGTAAAGTATTCTGATTTTTATTTACTTTTAGAGTTTTATTGCATTTAGTAGCATAGAAAATACTTCCTATATTTAGTTTGCCTACTTTCACCTTATATTGAAATGTTCAAATTTTAAAGCATTGCACTGGCTAATAATGGAAGGGGAGAGTGAGAACATCACGGTTCGAGTATTCAACTCGTGGAGGGACAGATATATGAACGACCCCACTTTAGGGTGTCAGGAAGGGCATCCAGCCTCAGTTTTCTAGCTCTAACCTGTTTGAGCCCACCTCCATAATGAGACTAAATAATGACACATAAAGAGGCTGACAACAGTGGCTTAAAATGAGAATATTTCCTTTGAATTATTTTCATATCTTATTCAAAGAGTATATGTGTACACTTTTAGAGCATCAAGTAATGTATTAATGGAACCGAAAAGGTGTAAAGACCATGCTTAGACACGCTTTTAGAAGTTCAGTGCATACCATCTTGCACACCCTGAAATATTGCAAAATATCATAGATATTCTTAGAGAGAGAGAGAAGAAGAAGAAGAAGTTAGTACTATTCCTAACAGGAATCTAGTTTGAAGTGTAAAACTTTGAAAATTCTTATTTGTTTTAAAATTTAACCACAGGGGAACAGGTAACAAGCAGATCTTTAATTTTAATGTACAAAATAGCATAAGAGGCTTCATATCGTATTTGCAACTCTGGTTGATTCTCCACAAGATATGAATAAGCGTAAATAGACGAATTTAGATTAAATTTTTTTTCCGATCCTATATCTTTCAGAACAGACTATAGTAGTTTGTTTTTTAATATCTGACTACTGTATTTATATATAGAAAAACTCCAGTCCCCTTTGTAAGGGAATGGCTACGTTAAAGCATGCACCCATTCACCTCAAGGACTTTCCCTTTCAAAAGTGTTCTACTCATAACTCACTTGCATAATTCTTTGCACAAATTACTGCCAATCTCTTCAATTTTATTCTTTTTGTTCCACAAGCATGCTTATACAGACTCGATTACTAGGGTATTGGTTGGAGTTCTCCTTGCGGAATCTCCTTGTATGCTTTAATTATTCAGGGGGAAATACAAAGGGAGATTTTTAGAGTTTTTGCTCTGCACCAGTTAGTCAAAATACGTTGCACATGAAAACATCAAAGCGGTATTCCTCTCCCCTGCCCCAGGAAAGAGAAAGAAAAATACAGAGAGAGATAATGAGCTTCGGGAGTAAAATAATATTATGGCATTAGCATATGCAAGAAGTTATGAAATTATCAACCACATAAATTTAGTCTTGCATTTTAAATACTGAAGATCATGTTATTTTTAGCAAGAGATTTATATTGGTAGTCATTTTTACAACACATACACATTTTTTATGGCTTGACTGCTGTTTCATTTTTATTTTTTAAATTTTTGACAGCCAGCGGCCTTCAGCAGGATATAGTGTCATGTTTGATATACAGTATTTTTTTAGGATTTTTTCAGTAAAATATGTACTATTGATCATTTCTTTTCTGTTAGTTTTTCTTTTGAATACATGTAACGTGCTCTAGAGAAGAAGTGATATAGTAATTTATGTACGTAGTTAACAGTGACAATTTGATAGTGCTTTTGTTATAATAATAATTATTATTATTATTATTATTATTATTATTATTTGGTCATATTGATGAATGGAAAGATGCATATAATGTTATAAAAAATACTACTACTACTTGATGATGGGAAAATACCTTCTGCTTCTTTATTTCTTTTATGCTGCAAGAGCAAACTGTTAGGGATAAGGGATTAAGGAGCAGGCAGTCTCTTCCTCCCTGAATTTTTTCATTCCCATGCATTTGATAAAAAGGGCATAGTTGTGATGTGCATGTAGAAGCTGATGCATCACTTATTTTGGTTAATATTGGACTCCCCTCTGGCTACGGTAGGGTATGGCACTCTTGTATAAATAAGAACCAGTGCTGGCATTATTATTATTGGGGAACTACCGAAGCGTAGTCGTAAAATGCTCAACTTTTAAAGCAGTGGGCCCACATTTGTGCCTGCGGCAGGGCGATAGGAAGGGCATCCAGCCTTAAATTCCCAGCTTTATAATTCCCCCAAATGGGAGCTAATAGTGCCAGATAAAAAAAAATAAAAATAAATGGGTATTATTATTACCGGAACATTTTAATATGCATTTGATTTTTAATACTTGTTAATGAGTTACTCTAATGGTCTTCAGACATACTGACGAAGTTTGAAGTTTGCCAGCAACAGAACCTATATTTGACGTATTGCATGCTCTCACTCTGGTTTTTATGCTTTTTAACTGTCAGTTATAAAGCTGGTGTTTAGAGAGATATATAAAATCTGATCTTTTTTTAATCTTTACCAAAAGCCCTTTCATTGTAAGCTCTTGTTTATTCATTTAAAATTATTAATGGAAGTTTATTGTTAACTTTAAATACTATCTGTAACACGTCTATATTTTCTTTACCGTGACTTATAATATTTTGTAATAGGTATGTTACTTTAATTAATTTACTTGAGCTTTTGAGTGATTGTAACAAAGATCAGTTTCTGTAGGTTTTTATGTATTTTATTGGTTAATTAGAGTGTGAGGTACTGTGGTTACTTTTAGAATACAGCACAAAAATTATGTATAGAATTGAACTCTTGCATGTATATACTGTCTGAATTCTTGACTAAACAGGCTTTTTTTTATCTTCATTTTATAAGCCAGTTGTTTAAGATTTGTACTTTGAAGGTTTCTTCCCCGGAAAATTTTAAATAAGCTGTCTGTATAGGTTGCCAGGATTCTGAAACTGGTTAACTGATTTCCAGAAACTTCTAGATTAATTTATTTTTTGTACGTTTGATGCCCTGTTTAATCAAGCATTTGATCTGAGTACCAGTACAATAAATACATTGTTGCATGTTTACCCAATTTTTCTTAACACAGTGTTTTTTTTTATTTTGCACTCTCTTACGTTTTATCTTTGTCAAAGTCGTTGTTTTTTTGTTTTCGTTTTTTTTTGCACTTACGACACTGACTGACTTCTGACGTTTGCTGGTATGACAGCAGAGCATATATAAAATTACTTGACAATACTTGTTATTTTAGTCTACCAATAGAACTGTTAGTGTGACTGACATCGAATGAGGCAAGTATGTTTACTTTTTTTTGACGAAGCATCAGAAGAGGAAGTACTTATCCTTGTAATTTATACCGACATAGCTTAACTAATATGGTATGTGTTAACATATCATCTTTGCTAATTATTTATTAGCAAACCTAGATGGTTGCAATATAGTTCTAATACTGTACAGAAGATTGTATCAGAACTATTATATACCCCCAAACTGATTGTTGTAATGCTGCCTCTTGATGTTGATGTTTTTTCACATGCTTTTCCATAATCAGTTTGAACAGTACATCTTGTCATGACAATTATGTGAATTAAAATTATTCAATAATTTCATTTAATATTCTTATGAATCATCCCAAGTGCGTTTTGATTTTAAATTTTTTTATTATCCTATGATTTTTTAAATGAATGATGTTTTGTTTAAATCTTTAAACAGCACTGACGTTAAGAGCTAATGTGCAATAAATATATAATACAAAATCATTCTTAGTCGAGTTACTTTTTCACTTATACTGTGTCATTTAATAATCTGGTTGCAATACAACCATTTCATTGTTTAGTAGTCTCGTTGATTAATTTTTATTAAATATTTGCCACCTTATTCAATAAAAATGGCTATTATGATATGTACTTGGCTAGAGGCATACTATTAAATCATATGAATTTAATGCTGTACGTGAATAAATAAATACAAATACAGTATTATGAAATATACTATGCGTGAGGATGATATGTTTTTACTTTATATACTGGAAGTTAGTTGAAAGTTTACCTCATCTTTGCAGTATTTACTTTTCGTAATAAGATATTAATAGTTTTGAACTGGCATCTACGAAATGTAATAAATTTTGCAAATGACTACTTTGTTAAGGCAGCTTCTGGAGGTACGTAATGTGAGTATTTAGCTTTGTTTTAATCTTATTTTTATTGCTTGTGAATATCCTCTTGAATTATGAAGATGAAATAATGTAGTGTTAAGTTTGTAAAGGAGCAAAATTAACAGGTAATGTACAGATTTTACTAACATTATCTTTAGTAGTAAAATAGATTCTATGGGAGAATTGTATTATAGAAAGAAATTTATTGAAACTATAACTATTGAAGTAAAGTATTTAGAAAAATAACAGTAGTAGTTTATAATAATGTATTTTTTATCAGTATACTGTATAGATTAACCAAATGATATATATTAATTGGTTGGGCAGGTTAGGTTTTAGGTATATTGGTATATAATAAAATTGATTTTATTAATATTTTTCTTATATTATTAGATATGAGGAGCATCCTTAGTCTGTATAAGGAATAAATATTTAATCTTTGAAAATTGATCAACATTGTGATGATTACATTTATCATTTTTTTTTCTCAATTTTACTTTTATAAAATTTAGACTTTGTGAATGATTCAGTACTAGCATAGATTATATCAATGCTAATTACCAGTCATAAAAAACTGAATTAGTAATGTAGTATCACATTCAGTATTAGTTATCTAATTATGCTCCTTCATATCTCATTAGAAATAAGTATGCCTGTGGATACATATCCCGAGCTTTAGTAAACTTTTACAGAGTTTAATTTTTGTACATTTTGTCGTAGAAATACGGTACGTACTAAACTAACTTTTTGCTTTATTAAAGTATATTTTTATGCATCGTATATTTTTCTTAAATTGTTTTATGCAGTGTAGGGCAGATATATTTAATAACTTAAGTGTACACCTGTTCACTGACATTGCAACTAAATTAAAATCAGTAGCATTTCATATGAAGATTTTGTTGATTATTTTGTATTCATGTGTTAACGTAATTTACAGATGGCCCATGCTTCATGGTGGTACTATTTCTCCAAGTTTACCGAATTCTTTGATACCGTAAGTTTTTGCTCCAATATTCCTGTTCTTTCTTCATTTATTGTAGCATTGTCATACATAGCTGCTTATAGTACAATATAGTTTTTGTCTCTGGGGACTCGGTAGCTCAGAGGTTATAGCACTCTACTCAGGAAGAGCATTCAGTCATATTTCCCTAGCTCCAACCTGTCTCTGTTTGATCCATTTAAAAAAGGGATTAATAGGGACTCCTAAATCGGTAAACTACGACAGTTTGAGTATAAATTAAATCTATAAACTCTGCATTTTTCATTTTAGCTTGTGATATATAGTTGGAGCAGCAGCCATATGCATTATGACAAATCTTGTTATTGTAATGAACATTTATATATTCCTTTTCTTTACAGTTCTTCTTTGTATTACATAAGAAGTTTGAACATGTGTCAACTCTTCACGTAATTCATCATGGATGCATGCCCATGAGTGTTTGGTTTGGAGTGAAGTTCACTCCAGGTAAGCTCTTTCAAATTTTTATCGATATTTCATATGAAATTGCAATGTTTGCTAGTGAAATAATGTAGATTTCATTTTGAATTCAAGGTTTTCCAATTACCGAATATACCATTTTAACTATAAGTATTCCATTGTGAATTTTTTTTATGAGTGTGACACTGGGACAGGCAAGAAAATTGCCCTCATCATGGTTAGCCAGTTAATGAATGAATATTTCATTTTGAACTGCAGGGTTTGCCAATTTATTAATGAAGATATAATTCTCAACTTACATAATGGCTTACCCCACTGCATCACTTTATTATAGCCTAGATGATTTAAAAGTTTATTTCTTTTGTAAATTTCCCAGTGATTTCATTCCGTTCTTTTTTCCAGTTGTAGCAAGGTTTTTTTTTTTTTTTAAATTAATTCTTTATATGCCTTTTGAATGTAAGGGGCAAATTATATTAAGATTTTTGATGTTTTAACTTGTAGCCACCCATATCCAATTTTTTCTGATATTGGACTATTTTTTTTTGTTCTGACCATTTCATATGACCAAGAGGTTTTATTCAGTTTCTGGGTGTCAGTTGGTGGCATATTATTATTTTCAAATTTCTTGCCTATTAGACTTTCAACCAACCAAACTAGAAAGTTCTGATATCAGACTATTTCTCCCGTACTAATTATTTTATGTCATAGGTAGCTTTTGTTTTTTTCTTGGTGTCAGTTGGTGACTAATTATTATTTTCAAATTTATTACTTCCTAAAGTTTCATCAAACCAAAACCAGCCTGTTGTGTTATCAGACAATTTTTTTCTGTATTTATCATTCTGTGCACTAAATGGTAATTTTACTTATGGTTTCTTTTACATTTTATTTTCAGGTGGTCACAGCACCTTCTTTGGTTTTATCAATACCTTTGTGCACATTGTTATGTACACTTACTATATGTTGGCTGCCATGGGTCCAGAATACAGACGTTACATTTGGTGGAAGAAGTATCTCACCAACCTTCAAATGATTCAATTTATTATGATCTTTTCACATGCATTCCAGGTAAGAATTTTCTTTTTTTCAAAGTGCTTTGAGAAACTTTCTTAAAGGGCGAGTGAAGGCAAAGATGATGATGATCCCTAAGCTGCATGGCCCAACAGTCCTGTACCCTAAAGTCACGCCATTGCCTATGCTGGGCTTTCCTCACAGAGCTGCCAGGGAGTCTATGTTGAGTTTCTGTTCCTAAAGCTGCCTGGCTGAACAGCCCCAAATACTTAAGGGAGGCCACTGCTGATCCCAGGCTCTCCTATAAAGCTCTCAGAGGGGTGTTCAGCTGATATTACTTTATAAATTATACCAATTATTATACTGTATTACCATTGGTGGTGAGTATTATGGATTCATGATGAAAACGGTGTTAAATAGACTTATAGCTAACGAATAGGAAAACTCTGCAGCTGCAGGTGACGTGTTGTTTCCTCAGATGCAGTCTTGAGAAAGAATGGGAGGCTTTATGAAGCAACATGGGGTTGATTATGTATTTGATGTGTTGAGGAGAATGATATACAGGGGGTCACCGTTGTTTGTCGTTTCACTCTTTCGTCATCTAGGTATTGAGGCAATGATGAAAAATTTCCCTACTGTTTCGTTTTTTCGTCAATAGCTGGCATTAATGGTGTATGACGTCATGGATTCGTTCTATCCCTGATATGGGTTTGTTTTACATTATTCTCTACCAATTGTGTACTGTTTTGCCCTATTTACTTTGTATTTTGAATTAGATATGGCAGATGAAAAGTAGTGGTATTTGTAAACATGTTGCATTAACGCTTGAGAAAAATATGGAAATAATTCCTCCTCCTCCCTCCAACCATCTCTGCTACTGTTATCAGGTGTACTATAACTAGGTTTTCTCTTTAATTTTACAGTTTTATTACATGTACTTTATTTTCGTTTTTTCCTTTATTGCTATTTTTAAATTATATTTACATATGTTTATGTATAATTTCTTATTTTGTAAGACATCTTTTAGATGGAAAAATAGTTTCGTTGTTTGTTGTTTTGTTATTAGTCGCGTTTTCATGACAACAATTAACAACGAATAATGATGCAAGTGTATTTCTGAAAAGATGGAGTCAAGAAAATAAAGATAAAGGATACAGAAATCTTTTCTAATTTTTTTATAGAAATAAATTATGAATATTATCAAGAGTATGAAGTTGAGGAAAAAATGCAAATATGGAATAGGGATGACTGAAAAAATGTGTGTATAGGAAAGAAATGACATCATGTAAACAAATAGATTAAACACTAGAAGAAATAAAAAGTTGTATAATTTTTTTACTGGGTACTTGAAGCTCAAAATGTCTTAGAGAAACTGTTATAAGAGGTAAGAAATTAATTACAACAGCTGGGATGGGGGGTTTCCATGGGATGAAATGGTGGGGAGTACACCAGCTTCAACTATAGGGCCTCATGGCAGAAGATCCTTGCTGACGTACCCTTTGGATGACCCAAGCAGAGTGAGTGGGGATTGGGGCAGTCCTTTATCCTAAAGTTGCAAAGTTGAGGTATATTAGCTACATGTGAATGTGTGTGCTTTTACTGCCAAACCCCCTTTAATAGTGGATTGCAGGATCGCGCCTCGTCCAGGCAAGAGAGTTTAAGCTGTTTGCTGGGGAGGTTACTGCTGTGGCTGGGCACCACAGTGGGGAGTTCGGGCCTGTGCTGGCTGGCGACCACCCTATGGGTCCTCCATAACCCGTTCCACCCATCTGTGGGTTGATAATGTAAAAAAAAAATATACATATCTGTCTTCGTTGCCGTATGATGTCATGTTAAAATAAGTTATGTAATGATTTCTCTTTGTAGCCTATAGGATCCACATTAATTTATCAGTACACTACATATTTTGCTCCTGGTTGGGCTTTAAACCTTGGGCATAAAATCACTGTGCCAAGGCACCACCCTTAGTGGTGCAGTCGCTAGCTCCTTGGTGCACTACATGTTTACCTGCATTGGTAGACAATGACGTTCAAAATATCACCTCATATTCTGTTGTTTCAGCTGTGCTTCACAGAGTGTAACTACCCCCGAGCCTTTATGTGGTGGATTGGTGGACACGCTGTCATGTTCTTCTTCCTTTTCTCAGACTTCTACATCAAGGCCTACTTTAAAGGAGCAGCCAAAGTTAAAGTAAGTGATCATATTTTGAAGACATCAAAGATTTTCAGCATTTTGTGCTGAGAGATAATCATCTTGGAATAATGTAGTGGTAGGGAAATGTTAATATTGCATATTAATATAGAATGGTAAAAGAAGCCTACCGTATGTAAACTTCTTTATGATAAGAATATACCGTAAGTATATACTGGTTATAATTGAAATTATGTATATATTTGTATGGACATAGTCAATTTCAGTTCGAGGCTATAATGTATTCTCAAAGTGCTTCTTATTAGATTTTTGTGTGTATGCCAATTTTTTCTTTTTTTACTCAAATTATATATCCAACTTTAGTATTATTTTGTTAATTGGGATCATAATGTATAACAATGATTACATTAGAGAGACAGTGAGGCAGGATGGTTTTGGGACATGATGAGAAAGACTAGACTGGGATGGTTTGGGCGTACACAGAGAAGGATTGAGAGGTATGTTTGGAGAAGGATGCTGAGGATGGAAGTGCCAGGTAGGAGATTGAGAGGTTTGCCATAGAGGAGGTTTATGGATGTGGTGAGAGAGGACATGATTGTGTGGGGGATGATGGAGGAGGACACAGGGGATAGGATGATAGGTGATGCCTAATGGGAGAAGCCAGAAGATTTGATGATAATGTTTAGCCTCCAAGTTCATATGAAAGTGTTTTGTAATTTATTACACCATAGCATCTTAGTCTTTACTAATCTAACACCAATTGTAAGAGGGTTTGATGAATTACATTCATGTAACTGCCTGGGCACTGCAGTCGTGCAGAAGTAGTTAAAACGCTCAACTTGGAAAGTGATAAACATAAGTTCGTGCCCACCGCATGGTGTAAGGAATGGCCTCAATTCCCCAGATCCAACCTGTCTATGTCTACCCCTATTTGATTGGGGGAATAATAGAGACAAAACGGCAAACAACAACTTTCCTGTAACTTCCTTTAGGAAACGCATTTTCCTAACTTAAAAGTTTGAGATAGCGAAGAAGTAAGAGTGACAATTGACTTGTAATTATATTGTTTTGATCTCTTATTGTTCACCTAGTATTATTTGATATTGTTGAGATAGAGTATTACTGTACCTTTTGATAAAATACCCAAATTTATTAACACTAATCTATATCCGCATACATATAAATGTTTGTGGATATAGATCAGTGTTATTATAGTTGTGTATTTTATCAAAAGATACACTAATAGTTGTAAATGATAAGGAATTTACAGTATTTTATTGTGGTAAACTAATACTGGCAACTTGAGAAGGAATCTGCAGTATTTTATTAGAAGGTAAAATAATACTGGTAATCTATAAGGCATTTACAGTATGGTAATTCATAAGGAATTTGCAGTATTATCAATAGATACAACACTAATACTAGTAAATGATAGAGAATTTTGTATATTTATCAAAAGATAAATAATTACTGATGGTAATTAATAAATAATTTTCCACTTTCTAAAAAGGTAAACTATATCTGGTAATTGATAAGAAAATTTGAAGTATGTTAACTAAAGATAAAATAATACTTGTAATTAATAAGGACTTTTGCAATATTTTATGAAAAAAGTATAGTAGTAATTGATGAGGAATTCTGCTCTCAGTATGACTAATTTTTTTTTTTTTTTTTAGGCTATGGCATCAAATGGTTACTATAAAGTTAATGGAATTGCCAATGGGCATTTATCCAATGGCTTCACAAAACTTAATGGCCATTCTAATGGTCATGCTAATGGCCATGCTAATGGTCATGCCAACGGTCATGTGAATGGCCACGCTAATGGTGTCGCTAACGGTCATGCCAACGGCCACGCTAATGGATATGCAAACAGAGATGCATCCAAAGAGTCAAACGGTGAATCGGGAAGTTTCAGCCTCAGAGCTAGAAAACTAGTTTGCATGAACCCAGATGCAGCGTTTTAATAGCACCATTTAAATCCTGTGACCACCTCATCAGCATCTCTGCTTCCCAGACATCGACTCTATTTCACACCCACGAAATGAAATATTGTAAAACAGGATGTCTTGGCTCATCGCCATATGCAACATCTCATCCAGAGTACCTCTCTTTCACTCATAGTACTTCTCAATACATTTGTGTCCGAAATAATCTTCGTACCTTCTTTTGAGTACTACGTAATCATTTTCAGTGACGATGCCAGTATCTGAAATTCTGACATGACCTCTGTGCATTATATGCATAAAGGTGATTATAAATATTTGACTGATGGCACATTTATGGTTTTCAAACCTAAATCTCTTGTTATTAAAAATATTTTTTCAATAAGTTGCTATAGCTAATTAGTAGTTTTAATAATTTTTGATGAATAACTGCTTGCCTTTGAAATTGGTTGAGTGGAGATGTGTTTGAAAGTCGTTTTGATGCCATTCAAAAAGTTATTTATATACAAGAGCTTTGTTTTTAACAACTCTAGAGGTCATGTCCGATATTTCTCTTATATGTGGTTAGAATGTAACTGGCAAGAGGATGGCAGTAGTTCTTCTGCATTGAAAGTACAGATAATGTTGTCATAGTAGGTGCTACATAAACCTTTTCAAATTATGGTGGTGGAAAACTAATGAACTGAATATCCTATAGCGAGAAAAATGCAATCATTGAATTACACCTTGGGACTTAAATATCATATACCATTTGCAACATCTCTGGTGCTTGAAAGATTGCAATAGGCTTCATCACTCGGATAGCGTTCTGGAAAGAACCCCTAACTCCCAGGTATACATTACATGTAGTCAGTAGCACAAATGTGCTCGTCATCAGTAGGGATGCTGTAAGTACGTATTTTTGGTGCAATCACTTTTAAATATACTTATTTTTTTCTGTGCTTGACACCATCTCTTGTAATGTAGATGATGAGTAGAAAACTGCAATTTTCTAATTTTAACCAGTTTTGTACAATATTGTTGTGGCAAAGCAGTAATGCAAGAAATCTTTTGGTTTCAAGAAAACTTGAACAGGGTGGTTAAAAGAATTATGCAGTATTGAGAACATAATACAGTTGCCCATCTTGCCAATTTTTAGTTGAATGATACAAGTCATTCCTTTACCTAATATATCAAATATATCAAGACCACATTGTATATACAGTAATATTTGTAGGTCAATAAGATGTCATTTACTCTTTGTAATAAACCATAAGTAATACCTGAATGTACTGAAATCTCTTCGCAAAGCAGCTGCTGGTATGCTTATCTACTGCTACTCTTGTATAACACACAAAAAATATTAATGGCTGCCTTTTTTAGGTATTGACATTCAAAACTTCAGAAATCCTGCAGAATACATGGAAGTGAATTCTAGAGAAGGATAGTAGATTGCTGTCATGGATATAAGCCAGTCATATGGTGCCTTTGTCTTTATTAAAGCAGTAGAGAATTGATAGATTTCATTAGTTCTTTGAACTTCAGTAGTGACCCTCAGCTGAGCTCGGCAGGGTAAGGTGTCATGTGTAAGAGAAATATTATTTTGTTTATTAGGAGTACTCCTGTCGAATTAAGCTCTGAAATTTAGTAATAGCTTTCTGATTCTTGAGTTTATTTAAGATTAATCTTTTAAAAAAAGCCTCGGTCATATTTAAGAGCTATAAATAACTTGTAAAAATTGCTAGTATAATGATGGTAAAATATTTTTTATTTTATAAAAGAACATTGCAGTTATCTAATTAAAAAGTGTTTCTGTCACTTACAATAAAATGTGAAGTATGCTTGCTATATCTGAATTTTATAATAATGTTTGTAGGTTGGTGTACAACATGATACAAAGCAAGCTATATAGAAAATATAAAGTATTGGTAATATCAGTCTTTAAAACTAGGTATTGTATATTTTTAGGAAAAAAGAATGTAAAAATATTTTTTCCTTGTGGACTAGGCTTTGTAAATGTTATCGGTGAATACATTTTAATTTTGTCAGAAAAACATTTAGCTTTAAATTGTAGTTGTAATTATTATGTTTTCATTTTGCCAGAGCTCAGTTGGTCACTAGTGACTCTTTTTAAGAATGGAATATACTGTTGGTGTTTTTCCGTAGCATTTATGAGATGTAGGCTGAATGTATGTAAACGATTCATATTAATTTGTTTTGTAACATTTCTTGATAGCAAAATGACACTACCTGAAGCATACTAACTGCCATCTACTTTTAGAGTCATGTTGTGTAAGTTTTCCAAGTGATTGCAGCTTGTTAAGGCAAGGAAGTGGTAGCTTTTTTATGTGGCAAAGTTCAAAGCTCCTCTTAATGTAGATTTAACTGCTTTGAGAAGCTTCGATGATGATTCACCTATAGGACACATTGCTGTTAGCAATCACATGAAGAGGTTGCATTGAAAAACTCATGTTGTATCATATGATGTATATTGTTGTATGCATATTTTTGGCCACTAAGTAGCAGAGACGAGTTCAGTAACTTAAGTGTGAATTGTGCCTTAGAGTAGAGGGCTTTTAGAAGAACCCTTGACACTAAAGTTGAGATATTATGGCATAATTTTAAAGTTTAAATCCTTTGTTATATTCCAAGACAAATGAGGCCTTCAAACAGCATAGCCAATGGTGATTTCTGTTTTTTTAAAGGTGCAAGACTGTAGTGGTGCACATATAATTGGTGTTTGCTTGCCATATATTTAAGCTGAGAGGTTTTCTGGACTTAGGCTGTTGATTTTACATTTCTTTTTGATGACATTCTCTCCTGAAGAGATTAGTTTTTCTTCAGAATTTAATGTTTACTTAACCTTTCCATGCATCAGAGAGAGAGAGGAGAGAGTAAGAACATGGGAGGAAATGTTGTGAATTCAATACTGCACAAGTAGACACCCCATATCACTACATTTCTTCCCATAATGTTAAAGTAGAGAGATTATCTTCATATTACCGTATGTTCTTTTGAATACCAGGAAGTGTGTTTGTATTCTTCAATTTTAAATTTGAAATGGAACAAAAATACTTTCATCTTTTTCTCTATCTTTCTGAGAAAATCGAATAACAGATTTACTTTTCCATTCATGCAAACCTTTTATGCACTTATTGATGCAAAAGTTGCAAATGAGTAAGAAGGTTGTCAAACTTTTGTATTGTAACTTTTATGACCTGTCTTGTTCTTGCATTTCTTTCTTTATTACTTATAGTTTTCCGTGTATACTGTTGATTAAGTTTTCAAAATTTTGTATACCTATGCCTTAGGTCCCTTTTTTTTATCTCCATACTGAATTTTGTAATATTTATTTCTGTATGCATGTTGAGTAAGGACTTGAATGATTCTTCAAAGGGGTTTAAATACAAGATGTTAAGGTTGTAATACCAAAGCACACAAGCAGAAATGTGATGTTATCATAGAACTGCATTTTGCTCACTGACCCCTATGATGTATCTTTACCTAACCCATCAAGCAAATTTTTCCTCAAGTTCAGGACCTATCTTTATTCAAATTGACACCCTCAGGGTTTTTTTTCTTACATTCCGTTACACTTTTAGTTATTACATTGTATGTATGTATGAATCTTTAGTAATGTTTAAGATGCTAAGGAGGCTTATTGTTTCTCCTTTACTTTTTATTTTTATTATTTTTTTAGCTTGCAATAATAATGATTTAAGCAAACTCATATTCAGGGATTGAGTTGTTGAATTTAATATCAGCTGCTTCACTTTGTAATTGTGTTTCCTTAAAGTTCTATTCAATTGCAAGCATAGGTGTTGTTAAGTATAGATGGAATGTTTTGCGAAAATAATTTGTATATGTAAAACATGTTCATTTTTCTATTCCTGTGTTTTTACTGATTTCCACCACAGTACATTAAATGCATTGTTTTATGTGTTGCAGTTAATTCTAAAGAATGGGGGTAGACACAAAGGTTGGCATAGGGGCTTCAGACTGGATGCCTTTTCTAATATCCTGTATAGGGCTCGATCCCCTGTCAGTCACCTTCCAACTTGCATGGCCTACCAAAGAGCAACCGTGCCCCCTCATTGTAAACTATGTACCTGAATAATTTGCAAAGGAGTTATTTCTTTATATTTCCTCTATCTAGAGGTATGTATATATATATATATATATATATATATATATATATATATATATATATATATATATATATATATATATATATATATATATATATATATATATATATATATATGCACACCTTGTTCTCAGAATAACGCGAAGATAAGTTCTCAGAAGTGACGGGTAAATGGAAAATCGCGTGAAAAAACGAGTAATTTTTCATAGGAAACAATGATAAAGGGCATAGATACGTTCCACAACCTTACATAGACACACTGTGCCAAAGATATAAGATAAGTAAAACATATTTTATAAGTACATAACAAAGCAGAAAGACCTGCAGTTATTTATATTAAAATGCAAATAGTGTACAGTATAAAAGATACAGTATACGGATTTACTGTACAGTAAACAAATTAATGCACTCTATTATGCGGTGGGCAACAGGCATATACTGGGACGTGCATGGTGGCCAGTGTTGTCAGTTAGAGCGGATGTTTTTATTTTCAAATGTATGGTACATTTTAAGATACATATTAATTACGAGATGGTAGTAATTTAAATAGAAATGTACTTTATCTTTAAGATATTTGAAAGAATTTACCAGCGTACTTGTACCGTATATTTTTGTATATTTATCATTTCTCTCTTTCATCTATTCTGGCAACACTGATGGTGGCGGTGAGCACGAGCAAACGTTTTGCCGCCTCTGTATCAGCTGATGCACCCTTGCACGCTATTTCCCTGACGATATTATATCGAAAGTTTGTTTGCTGTTTGTTCTGAATGCTTTTTTCCCATTATCTTCATAATATCCGATCGCATTAAGCGGTAGAAAAGGAGGAGGATACGGGAGAACGAACCCCTATCGGCAAATGTTTTGCTGCTTCTGTATCAGCTGATGCTATCAGGCACAATATCTTACTCATAAAATATTTATTTACTTGCCCTATTTGGGGTTTATCTAATTTTCAAGATTATAGTATGTATTATTAATATTCCTTGGTTCTAAACATTATTCTATCTTTACATGTCGACCGTGCTGCACAAAATCTAAAAGTAAACAGTCAGCTGAGAGAAAAAGAAAACTATACAATTCGTTACAAAGAAAACGTATATCGGGGAAACTTAAATGAAATATATATATTCTCTACACGCTATTTCCCTGACGATATTATATCGAAAGTTTGTTTGCTGTTTGTTCTTAATGCTTTTTTAAATTTTCTTCATAATATTCGATTGCATTAAGCGGCAGAAGAGGAGGAGGCTGCTGGAGAACAACCTTCTATCTGCAAATTTTTATCACACTTCCGTATCACCTGATGCAGCCTCGCACGGTATTTCCCTGACGATGTTATATCGAAAATTTGTTTGCTGTTTGTTCTTAATGCTTTTTTTCAATTTTCTTCATAATATTCAATTGCATTAAGCGGTAGAAGAGGAGGAGGCTGCGGGAGAACGAACCTCTTTTCTGCAAACGTTTTGCTACTTCCGTACCAGCTGATGCACCCTCGCATGCTATTTCCCTGACAATATTATTGAAAATATGTTTGCTGTTTGTTCTTAATGCTTTT
This sequence comes from Halocaridina rubra, assembly GCA_037179515.1. Taxonomy (NCBI): domain Eukaryota; kingdom Metazoa; phylum Arthropoda; class Malacostraca; order Decapoda; family Atyidae; genus Halocaridina; species Halocaridina rubra. The sequence goes on along the minus strand of JAXCGZ010013306.1, from coordinate 106,770 downwards.
TTTCAATTTTCTTCTTAATATCTGATTGCATTAAGCGGTAGAAGAGGAGGAGGATGGCTGAAAAGTGCCTATGAGGCAGTCGATTTTTTACTAAAATGAAATATTATTTTTCGAATTTTTTTGCATAGGCGTTATTCGCGAATTTCATATTATTTTGCTATTATATTTTAGGGGCGTTATTGCAATTTCGCAGTTAATAAAACGCAGAAAAAACAAGCAAGGTGTAATATATATATATATATATATATATATATATATATATATATATATATATATATATATATATATATATATATATATATATATATATATATATATATATATATATATATATATATATATATATAGTAAGGAAGCCCATCAGTGAAACAAAACTTATAAAACAATGCTATATTTCGGATCCTAACTGGATCCCTTCTCAAGCACAACAGTTGTGCTTGAGAAGGGATCCAGTTAGGATCCGAAATATAGCATTGTTTTATAAGTTTTGTTTCACTGATGGGCTTCCTTACTATTTAGTGCTGTATGCTAACAGTTTGTACTTATTTATATATATATATATATATATATATATATATATATATATATATATATATATATATATATATATATATATATATATATATATATATATATATATACACACCTGAATGGAGAAGAGTTAGTAGTGGAGTTCCACAGGGTTCAGTTTTAGGGCCACTTTTGTTCCTTGTATATGTAAATGACCTACCAGAGTTTGTAAATTCATTCATGAATATGTTTGCAGATGATGCAAAGATTGTGAAGAAAGTAAAAAACGAGAACAATGGTAGAGAACTTCAGGAGGATCTAAATAATCTGCATGAGTGGTCAGAAAAGTGGCTAATGAAATTCAATACTTCAAAATGTAAGGTAATGAGAATGGGTACAAGTGCAAGAAGGCCCAAGCTTGACTACTCAGTGGCTGGAGTACAACTTCAAGAGACAGAAAATGAGAGGGGTTTAGGAGTAAACATACTGGCAGATTTGTCTCCAGAAATACATATAAATGGTATAGTAAGGGCAGCATATGCATTCTTATCAAATGTAAGGGTAGCCTTCAGGCACATGGACAAGGAAATGTTCAGAAATATTTATGTAACCTATGTGAGGCCAAAACTCGAATATGCAGCCCCCTTTTGGAATCCGCACTTGAAAAAGCACATAGCTAAGCTTGAAAAAGTTCAAAGACATGCCACGAAACTGGTGCCAGAAATACGCAATCTCCGTTATGATGAGAGGCTGAGGGAATTAGACTTACCATCACTCGAAGCTAGAAGAGTGAGGGGGGATATGGTGACAGTCTTTAAATTCCTTCATGGTTATGATAGAGTGGATAGGGATCGATATTTCGATATGGCTGGCTCTAGAACTAGAGGTCATAGTTTGAAGCTTCGTAAGAAAACTTGTTTGCAGGATGTAATGAAATACTTTTTCAGTGTAAGAGTAGTTGATAATTGGAATTGGCTAAGCGAGGAGGTAGTTAATGCTATCTCAATCCATAGTTTTAAGGACAGGTATGATAAGTATGACTAAGTATAAAATGGAACCAATGAGGAGACGGGAAGATACGAGCTTTGGGCTCTTTCTCGTAAACACAATTAGGTAATCACACGAATATACGAGCTTTGGGCTCTCCCGTATACACAATCAGGTAAGTACACACGGAGTCCTCATATAATGTCAGGGTTCCGTTCCTGACAGGTGATTTAAGTCGAAAATCGACATAAGTCGGAACTCACTTATATCCAAACCTGGGCCCCCTTAAAAGAAAAAAAAAATTTTTTTTTGGCAGGGACCGTATGTTCCTAATAGTTCTTAAAAAATAACTAAAACTAATCTTAATACTATTCCTAAACTTTAAAAATTAACATAATATACAGGTATTGTTCAGTATACATGTACTGTACAGTATAATAAAATATCACATACATAAAAGTATCTGTACTATATTACACTTCAATACCTATACTATATTAGTATAGTACAAAATGGTAATTAATATCTGTACAGTATGCTGTACTCATGTGGTGTGCATACATAGGTAGGGAGAGACTTGTCTATCAGGAGAAAGCTTGCTATGTCAGCTGCGGACGAGACGGGCAGGCAGATGAGTCTGGAAAGGCAAAAGATCAGTCAATACATAATCTATAGAAAATAAGTCTATACAATATGAAACACTTATAAACATAAAAAATATTACACTAGTATCTCATTTTCTATCAAGTTAATGGCTTTATTTATTTATTTATTTTTATGCATACAATTGATTATATTGAATTTAAAAAGAAAAAATGCAGATCTATAGTTATTCTTTTTAACCCATTTTCCTTTTTTAAATATTGGCACCACATCTGCCAGTTTCCACTCCTTGGGTACCAATCCTAATTTTATTAACAACTAAGCTCTGCCTTGCACTTCTTTAATAATCTAGCATAACTTTCATTAGGTCCCGGAGATTTATGAGTTTTTAATTTATCTATTTCTTTTATTACATCCTCCCTCATAATATTTATTATAGTAAGTATATTGTAGGGACAGTCTTGGAATATATTCCAAGTTTTCATTGGTAAATACAGATAAGAAATATTCATTTAAACATGTACACATCTCTCTATCATCATCTGTGAAATGACCATTGGCTACTCCAGCTGGTCCAACTTTTAACCCCTTAGAGGACCAGGACAAAAGCAAATTTATGAATATATAGAAATGAAAAATAAATAGATGAATTTTTTTTTTTTTTTTTTTGGTTAGCAGCAGCCTTTGTTGTAAAATTGAAACGACGTTGTGTATATATATATATATATATATATATATATATATATATATATATATATATATATATATATATATATATATATATATATTTACACGAGGGTAGGTTTTCAAAAGGCTTGGATAATTCAGATTTCACGTAATTTAAATTATATATTTCCATAAGCGTTTATAAACACAATATACCAAAACAAATAAGCCAGTTAAACACATTTTACAAGTACAGTACATTTGCAAGCTGAAATACGTATGTAAGTAGGCTAAAATTAAACAAATACAGTATTAAAGATATACAGATAAAAAATTAACACATTAACTAACACTATATATGGTGGACAACAGGTTTGTGGTGGTGGTGAGCAGTTGACTTAAGTGGGAGAGCTGTACTCTCACCAAGGTCATAACGGGCCAACAGCTGCAGTTTTTTCTCAAGGTTCATAGACTTTCTCACTATTGGGAGCTAGAGAGCATTTGCACAACCTTTTTGTGGTCATTCACTGGCCATGATGGATGAATACAAACAAAATAAAAAGCACAGCAAATACAAAGTTTACCCCAACAACCGTTAAAACAAGCACTATATCCACACAGTATGTTGGGTGAAGCAAGACTGAACTACATGCATGAGCTGGCAGGAAATTGGAAACGAGGCGCTTAGTCTCTAAACTGTTCCACGTGTTTTCACTCGCATTATTCTTATTTGAATTATATTCCTATTGAGGACACGTGTTATTCCAATTTCGCGTATAAAAAGAAGACACTGTTTACCCAACACAGTGGGAAACACTTTTGCTGCTTTCTCTTCACCATTAGTTAGCTGCTTCTCCTTGCACCCTTAGGTAATGCAAAGTAGCACTACTTAAAATTATTAAACCAACCCGTACTGGCCACAAACTTTTCACTTTCACTCAATATTCCGAGCATTTTCCTGTTTCATTTTTAATTTCCATGGTGATGGACTATTCTTTTCTTCATAGCGCTGCTATCAGAATTATCACTACTACGCTTGGGAGACTTAGTAATGTCAAAAACGAGTGAAACCAACGAGAGTAGACGAACATGAGAAACTATATGGTGGGTGTAATATGACAATAGTATTTAAGGCTTTATTCTACATAAATACAACTACAAACATCTGCAAATAAAATAATGGTAAGAGAATTAGAAATTATAATTACAATTAGAAGGTATATAATGATAAAAAAAATGAAAGACGATATTAATGAGAATATTATAACATTCATCCCCACTGATAAAAAAATCATATCAAAGCATAGAACATTAAATGGCTTATCGCAATAAGCATATTATAATACTAAAAAGTATACTATAAAAACATTCAAATACTGTAATTTACAAATTAAGCAAAGGTGCCAGCATATATATATATATATATATATATATATATATATATATATATATATATATATATATATATATATATATATATATATATATATATATATATATATATATATATATATATATATATATATATATATATATATATATATATATATATATATATATATATTACCAGAATTTCTAAACAAGAAGATAAAAACAAACAGCTGAATGAATTATATGTTAGTTCATTGCTCCCTTCTGAGAGAGACGAGATTGCAGCTTGGAATGTCCAAATTAAGGAAAACATTGAATAGTTTAGAAAAGAGTTCCAGGAGCTGAATATGGAACATGATGCCATGAAAACTTCCTTTGCTGATGCACTAAAGGGGAATGTGGCAGTAAAAGAGGCTGTAAAGGTGGTGGCACTGGAAAACATACAAACAGTTGACTATAAAGAGACAGTAATCGAAAAAATGAAAGACGTTGTGATGGAAAGGGCAAATCCACTGATTAAACAGGCACTTGATAAAGAGAAGACCGTGGTAATCTCAGGCATAAGCGAATCCCAGGAGCCAACATGGCAGGGGAGACTTGAAGGAAATAAAGCTAGGGTTGTAGACCTATTAAGAAAGCTTGGAGTAGTTTGTGGTCCTGAGGATATTGTAAACATTCATCAACTAGGCAAATATTCGAGGGAAGGAAAGCCGAGACCAACAAAAGTAACCTTTGAGAGAGGGGAAGCATGTAGGGATATATTGTTGAGAAAAAAAGTCTAAAAGACCTTCAAGAATTCAAAGAAGTGTTCATTAGATGATACAGAACACAGGAAGAGATGGGACAGATCATAAACTTGTTGCAAGAGGCAAGAAGGTTAAATGAGGAAAGAAATGAATAAGAGAAGAAAAATTTTCATCTCAGAGTTCTTCCAGACAAAGGGGAGATAAAGAAGATAATGACAGAAGATCAGGGGATGGGGCCTCATTAAAATTTTTATACACAAATGCTGATTGAAGGACTATAAAGACTATTGGGACGTAGTTCCCTGCCCAATTGCAGACCACGAGCTGGACATTGCTATGCTAAACATAAACAAGCCGAAAAGGAAGCCTCTCCTCAAGACATTCCGGTGTCTAAAAAATTACTCCCCTGATATCTTTTGTGAAACATTAATCAACAACACAACTGCACTTAATAGAATTAAATACACTAAATACACAGATAACGTCGATTTGCAGGTTGAGATTTTAACAAAAGTCTTCCTTGAATGCTTAGATAGTTGTGCACCCATTGTAACAAGAAAAATAACCCGCCCCTCAGCCCCCTGGCTAACTAATGACATCAAAGAGGCAATGCAAATCAGAAATCAAATACAAAAAGAGCTAAAAATGAATAGATATGATATGACTCTCCGAGAACGTTATAAAACAGAAAAGAAACGTGTCAGATCTCTCATCAGTGTAAGTAAAAAAGACTTTTACAAAAAACAATTTAATGACTCTAGACATGATACAGCAGCAACATGGAAAGTGATAAGAAGCATGATACCAAATGAAAAGAGTACCTCAGAAAGTTATGAAAATATTACGGAGTTGAAAGACAAAGCAGATAACTTTAATAACTATTTTGCTAACGTTGGCAAAAATACATATGAAAAAAATCAAGAAAACATCAACTCAGTGAATATGAGCAATTGCTTAAATGACAATTCTTCCAATGAAAACACAAGAGAGTACTTCAAGATAAATCCTATCGATTGTGCTACCCTAATTCTTACCATAAAGAGCCTAAGAAACTCTGGCTCTTATGGTTCAGATGGTATACCATTTCACTTCATCAAAGATGCTCTACCCATGATTGCATCCTATATTCTAACTATTATGAACACTTCCATTGTTACTAAAAAGTTTCCTGACTCTTGGAAAATATCACACGTAATACCTCTGCATAAAAAGGGGGACAGAGAAGATGTGACAAGCTATCGTCCCATTTCCCTGCTACCCATTTTCTCTAAAATATTAGAAAAAAATTGTTGCATGCCAACTTATGTCATATTTAGAATCAAATAGACTACTAACGATTAACCAACATGGTTTCAGACCAAAACTCTCGACGGAAGCTGCACTGCTTAAAGTTACGAATAGTATATATAATAATATAGATATGAAAAAAATATCTTTGCTTATATTACTAGACTTAAAAAAAGCCTTCGACAGTGTAAACCATGAAATTCTTTTAAGTAAATGTATTAACTTCAATATTGATCCAAGCTGGTTTAGCGAGTATCTATCTAATCGTAAACAGTCCATACGTCTTAACAACATTATCTCTGTGCCAAAAAATGTATCATTTGGTGTTCCACAGGGATCAGTACTTGGTCCTATCCTCTTCTCCATTTACGTAAATGATCTATCTTCTTTCATTTCTGACTGTCTAGTCGTACAATATGCAGATGACACTCAACTACTCCTTAGTGGTGATATTAATAATCTCCCAGAGCTAACTTTAAGAGCAGAAAACACTCTGTCAAAAATTAAAACCTATTTCCAAGAAATTGGGCTGTTAATTAACGAAAGTAAAACACAGTGCATATTTATTGGTTCAAGGTTCCACATAGCACAAATTCCAGAAAACACAACAATTAATTTTTGCGACAATATTATCACAATAAACATACACCAACTAGGTAAATATTCGAGGGAAGGAAAGCCGAGACCAACAAAAGTAACCTTTGAGAGAGGGGAAACATGTAGGGAAATATTGTTAAGAAAAAAAAGTCTAAAAGACCTTCAAGAATTCAAAGAAGTGTTCATTAGACGATACAGAACACAGGAAGAGATGGGAAAGATCAAAAACTTGTTGCAAGAGGCAAGAAGGTTAAATGATGCAAGAAATGAAGAAGAGAAGAAAAATTTTCATTACAGAGTTCTTCCACACAAAGGGGAGATAAAGAAGATAATTACAGAAGATCAGGGGATGGGGCCTCATTAAGATTGTTATACACAAATGCTGATGGATTAGCTGGTAAGGCAGTAGAATTAAAAGATAGGATTCACAACAGTAAGGCAGATATAGTAGCAATTACAGAGACTAAGTTGAGTGAGGACATAAACAGTGTCACAGTTTTTCCTAAGGGCTTCAGAATACTAAGGGTTGAAAGATCTGAGAGGACTGGTGGAGGGATAGCACTGCTCATAAGTGAAAGGATTCAAGTTGAAGAAATAAACTTAGCTATAGAAAGTGAGTTCAAGGAATTTCTTGTTGCTCACATAAATACTGGGTCAGAGAGCATTATAATAACTGTTGTATACAACCCACCAAGGAACCAAAATAGGCTTGAAGTTTATGAGGAAAGTCATATAGGTACTATTGAAGTCATAAACTCAGTTGTTAACATGGCACGGGAAAAAAATGTAGGATTTTGATTATGGGAGACTTTAATCATAAAGAGATAGATTGGATAAATCTTGACCCACACAGTGGTGAGGACTCATTCGGGGCAAGATTCCTAGATTGTGTACAAGGGAATTTCCTACACCAACATGTAATGGAACCAACAAGGGCCAGGGGTGGGGATGAGCCATCACTACTTGATCTAGTGTTCACAGATAATGTGTCGGATATTGAAAAAATTGAGTATGAAACACCAATTGGAAAGACTGACCACTGTGTGTTGTTGATGGAGTATATCATTGAAGATATTCTTCCTGAGAGTAGAGGCACTGAGGACATGAGGAGGAACTATCCGAAAGGAGATTACATCAAAATGAATGAGCTTTTTGCAGTTATTGACTGGAGAACCTTATTTTACAACAAATCTTTACAAGAAATGTATGACATCTTTTGTGAGAAATATGGGAAGATAGTAGATTGCTGCATACCTTTCACCAAAGTAGGTGTAATTCATGCCAGAGAGAAATGGTTCGATAATGGGTGTAAAAGAGCTAAGGAGTGGAGAGACAAATGCTGGAAAAGGTATAGGAGGAGAAAAAACATAAATGCCTGGCAAACCTACAAAAGAGCAAGAAATGACAACCTAAGTAAAAGGAGAGAGGCAGAGAGAGACTATGAAAGGGACATCACCAGGAAGGCTAAAGAAAATCCCAAGCTTTTCCAAAGCTTTATCAGAGGAAAACTGAAGGTAAAAGAACAGGTTTTAAGGCTAAAGAGAGCGGATGGAAGCATCACTGAGACGGATGAAGAGATCTGCAAAGAATTGAACAAAGAGTTTCAGTCAGTATTTACAGTAGAAAATACCCCACCCCCTCAGATTGCAGTGATAGAAGCTCAAGGGCCGGTATTAGAGAACATCAACCTTACAGCCACAGAGGTATGCAAAACGCTGATGGATTTAGATGTTCATAAAGCTACAGGTCCTGATGACATATCCCCTCATGTGCTTAAAAAATGCGCAAACACAATATCAGTGGCACTAAGTATCATATTTAAGGAGTCACTGGAGTAGGGGGAGATTCCAAGATGCTGGAAACAAGCAAATGTGATACCTATCTTCAAAAAGGGAAGGAGGGATACGGCTCTGAACTATAGACCAGTTTCCTTGACCAGCATAGTTTGCAAAGTTATGGAGAAACTACTAAGGAAACATATCTCTCTTCACTTGGAATCCTTCAACTTTTTGTCAGTGAGGCAACATGGCTTCAGAGAAGGTAGATCAACAGTAACAAACTTATTAGAATTTTATGATGAGGTAAGCCAAATCTTACAGGAAAGAGAGGGCTGGGCAGATTGCATATTCCTAGACTTCCAGAAAGCGTTTGACACTGTTCCACATGGGAGACTTATTAGGAAGCTGCAATCAATGGCTAGAATAGGTGGAAATGTTTTGGAATGGATAAAAACTTACTTAGAAGGAAGGGAACAGAGGGTTAGAGTAAGACACTCAGTGTCTGAATGGAGAAGAGTTAGTAGTGGAGTTCCACAGGGTTCAGTTTTAGGGCCACTTTTGTTCCTTGTATATGTAAATGACCTACCAGAGTCTGTAAATTCATTCATGAATATGTTTGCAGATGATGCAAAGATTGTGAAGAAAGTAAAAAACGAGAACAATGGTAGAGAACTTCAGGAGGATCTAAATAATCTGCATGAGTGGTCAGAAAAGTGGCTAATGAAATTCAATACTTCAAAATGTATGGTAATGAGAATGGGTACAAGTGCAAGAAGGCCCAAGCTTGACTACTCGGTGGCTGGAGTACAACTTCAAGAGACAGAAAATGAGAGAGATCTAGGAGTAAACATACTGGCAGATTTGTCTCCAGAAATACATATAAATGGCATGGTAAGGGCAGCATATACATTCTTATCAAATGTAAGGGTAGCCTTCAGGCACATGGACAAGGAAATGTTCAGAAATATTTATGTAACCTATGTGAGGCCAAAACTCGAATATGCAGCCCCCTTTTGGAATCCGCACTTGAAAAAGCACATAGCTAAGCTTGAAAAAGTTCAAAGACATGCCACGAAACTGGTGCCAGAAATACGCAATCTCAGTTATGATGAGAGGCTGAGGGAATTAGACTTACCATCACTCGAAGCTAGAAGAGTGAGGGGGGATATGGTGACAGTCTTTAAATTCCTTCATGGTTATGATAGAGTGGATAGGGATGGATATTTTGATATGGCTGGCTCTAGAACTAGAGGTCATAGTTTGAAGCTTCGTAAGAAAACTTCTTTGTAGGATGTAAGGAAATACTTTTTCAGTGTAAGAGTAGTTGATAATTGGAATTGGCTAAGCGAGGAGGTAGTTAATGCTATCTCAATGCATAGTTTTAAGGACAGGTATGATAAGTATCACTAAGTATAAAATGGAAGCGATCAGGAGACGGGAAGATACGAGCTTTGGGCTCTTTCCCGTAAACACAATTAGGTAAAAAAAACCCTAGCAAAACAGTCAAAAACCTAGGAATTCATTTTGATAACCACATGTTGTTTGATTCCCACATAGATAAAGTATGCAAAAAGGTTACGGGAACATTAATGTACTTATCACGTATAAAAGACAATTTTGAGACTACCACTCGAATAACTGTTGTTGAATCTCTAGCCCTAAGTCACATTAATTACTGCACAACTGTTTGGGGAGCTACCACTAAGACTCAGATAAACAGAATACAGAAGCTTATTAATTTTGCAGCTCGAGTTGCCCTGGGAGGAATAAGAAAATATGACCACATCACACCAGCTCTCAATAAACTTGGGTGGCTGCGGGCATAAAATAAGGTCGCTTATGCTATTTATGTTTTTGTATTCAAAATTTTGGACCATCATTATCCTAGCTGGCTATTTGATTTAAAAACAGTCAGGGATATAAGGGGAACCAACACAAGACAGAGCAGTGAGCTCTTTATTCACAGAACAAACACAGATGCAGGTTCAAAGATGATCACTATCAATGGGCCAACACTCTGGAATAATATTCCAGAGCATCTTAAAAAATGCATCCTCCTTCACAGCTTTCAAAGGCAAACTATATAGTTTTCTTTTGGACAAATAGTTGCTGCTCATTAAGAACAAATTATTCTCATTGTAAGGAAACAAATATGGAAATGATGCCGATAATAACGATCCTGTATCTAGTGGCATACTTACTACTTTATTATTAACATTATTGTTAAAATTTTTATTACAGCATTATTATTTTCTATGAAAGCTACATTTAATTTAACTATATGTCTAACCCTCTTATTTATTAGTTTAATTACATATCTACTTATAAGTTACTATTAATGTTGAATAACCATTGTACAAAATGGAAATAAATGTTTGTTTGTTTGTTTGTTTGTTTGATTGATTAGCCGGTAAGGCAGTAGAATAAAAAAAATAGGGTACACAACAGTAAAGCAGATATAGCAGCAATTACAGAGACTAAGTTGAGTGAGGACATGTTTGATGCTCCTAAAATTTGGAGATATTTATAGATAAATGAGGCACAATAATATAGGAGACTGAAAGGGCATTATGAACAGCTCTTGTCTGCTACCTAGTGGGCATCTTTATTACTTTCAATGTAAACAAAACATGGATGCGTTCATTAACAAAATAACAATTATATCAAATATTGTAACACCCCTCTTTTTATGAAGAAAAAAAAAAGTTTTCATCTTGAAAACGAAAAATAAATCACTCTTTGTAAACAACAAAATCATTATATTTAGAGGGTAAAATATTCCTTGTACTCCTTGTGATTCTCCTTTGAGGAGTGAAAGACTCTTGAACTCTTGAGATTCTCACTTGTTGGGTTTACATGTTTATCCTGTGGAATTTCAACCTGTTGCTGACTTTGTACTACATTACTAGAATCTTCACTACTGTGATACGAAACATTTCTTTCATTTGACTTATTAAGGTCTACTCTATTTCTTCTCAATAAACCAGCATCAATTGATATTTCATAAGATCTCTCGTCTAAACGTTCCTTCACAATACCTTTTTCCCAAGCTTTCTTTCCCATTACAGTGGGTTTTATTCTCACAACATCATCTTCCTGTAAAGGATCAAGATCTTTGGTATGCACATTGTAATATTTAGCGGACCTGCTATTTCTATAATGTCTGTTAATCTTAATTTTATCTACATTGATCTCAGATGGTTTCAACAACTTTGAAGAAAATGGGAGAAGAGTACGTGTGCGTCTCCCTAGGCTTTTTTGAGCCGGACTGTATTCATCACTGTGAGACAGACAATTACGGTAGTCTAATATTGCCAAATAAGGGTCATTATTGCTTTCTATGGCTTTTCTGAGTATGGACATTGCAGTTTTTACAGCGGATTCTGCCTGTCCATTAGACTGAGGATGTTTAGGGCTTGACGTACAATGTTCTATATCCCACACTCTTATAAAATTCTGATATATATCACTTGTAAATTGAGTTCCACAGTCACTAACTAAGATGGAAGGAGTACCATACCTTGCAAAATGTGCTTTTAGCTTGCGTATAACAGTAGATGCTTTTATATCTTCTAACCTATCAATTTCCCAGAAATTACTGAAATAGTCTACTATTACAAGATAAAACTGATTACTCAATTCAAAAATATCTGTGCCAACTTTCTCCCATGGCCTATCAGACACTTCATGTGGCATAAGAGTTTCTTTCTGCTGAGATTTTTGAAATTTGCAACAGATTTCACATTGAGAAATATGTTCTTTAATATCACCATTCATACCAGGCCAATATACACACTCACGAGCCCTTCGTAGACAACTTTCTACGCCAATGTGACAAGAGTGAATAGCCTGTTTAATTTCTTTCCTCAAATTGGCAGGAATCACAACTCTATCACCTTTAAATACAAGTCCATTCTGTATAGATAGTTCATCTCTAATATGATAATAAGGCAAAACGGTTATAGGTACATTACATTTATACTCTGGCCACCCATTTGTTATCATATTTGTCACTTCAAGCAAAATTTCATCACTGGCCACAGCATCACGAATTTTCTTTAACCTGTCTTCCCTAATAGGCAAATAAGATACAACATTAACATATTCAAAATCATTACCATTTTCAGTTTCACTTAGAAATGATCGAGACAGCAAATCTGCTATATGCATGTTCTTACCAGCAGTATGCTTAAGTTCAATATCGTATTGTTGTGCAGTCAATAACATGCCTTGTAGCCTCTTTGGTGCTCTATCTAATGGTTTCAAGATTATACTCTGAAGTGGTTTGTGATCAGTTATAACCAAAGTATGTTGTCCAAAAGTGTACTGATGGAATTTCTTTAAAGCAAACACAATAGCCAGCATTTCTTTCTCTATCTGAGCATACCTTGTTTCCGTGTCAGTTAGAGCTCTGCTTGCACAAGACAACGGTTTACCACCTTGCATTAGAACTGCACCAAGTCCACATTTGCTAGCATCACACTGTATAACTAACTGTTTATTTTGATCATAATAAGCAAGAATTGGAGTCTTAGCGATGCAAGACTTAATTTTCCCAAAATCTCTAGCCTGTTCATCACCCCAACACCATTCTTTGTCTTTACGTAAAAGTTGTCGTATGGGCACCATCAGGTCAGAGAGACTAGGCATGAATTTTGACAAATAGTTTATCATTCCACTAAAGCACTGAATCTCAGTGACATTAGTTGGAGCTTTCATCGATACAATTGCTTCAATTTTACTGGGATCTGGCTTAAGGCCTTCATTAGTTATTACATGTCCAAGATATGTTATCTCACTCTTTCTTATTTCAGCCTTTTCTCTGTTAAGACGGATACCATGCTTACGACATCTTTCCAGTAAATTTCTTAAATTTTCATCTTGATCTAACTGTGCTTCTTCTAGAGAATACCTATTCCATATACCAAAATGTCATCAGCAATGCATATTATTCCTAGCAAACCATCTAAAGAGTTCTGCAGTCATTTCTGAAAAACTTCACTACTGATTGCTAGGCCAAAGGGCAGTCTAAGCCACCGATATCTTCCAAAAGGGGTTTGAAAGGTTGTTAAATGACTTGACTCTTCAAAACACAGTGCCAATATCCATTTCATAAATCTAGTTTAGAGAACACTTTAGCTTGTGCTAATTCAAGTAAAACATCATCGATAATTGGCAAAGGATGCATTTCTCTAATTATGGCTTTATTTAATTGCTGAAGATCTATGCAAATTCTTATGTCTTCACTATTTTTCTTAGAAGCTACTACCATGCGACTCACCCATTCAGTTGGTTCGTCTACTTTACAAATGACATTTTGTTTCTCTAACTCAGATAATTTGGATTTTACCTTCCTTTTAAGTTGAATTGGCACTCTACATGAAGATATAGCAAATGGCTTGACTTCTTTGTCTAAAGTCATATGTACCACCCCAGGTAACTTACCAATTTCATTACCAAACACATCTGAATATTCCTGAAAAACATCAGTATTACAAGATTCACTGTGTACAGAACATATGTTATCATAATTGATGGTAAGGAAACCCATCTGTTCTGATGCACGTTTTCCTAACAAAAGCATATAATTCTCAGCCACTATAATAAACTCAACATTATATCTCTTTGAATTTATCTCATTTTTCACTTTAATTCTACATTTTCCAACTGGTTTGGCTGCAGAATTATTCCACATTTCTAGTTGTAACCCTTCACTAGATTCAATTTTTATATTATTGGGAACCATATTTCGAGGTAACACATTTACACCTGCTCCGCTATCGATTTGAAATTTGACACTATTTTCACCAACTTTCAGATCGGTATATAGTTATTTGGATTTCTCTGACACTTCATTCACTTTCATCACTTGCTGTGTACAGGGATTATCATTTTTGTTCACCGTCGTTTCTTCTGGCTCTCCACGTCTCGTCTGCAACTTGACACCTAGGATATATTCGGCTGGAGTATCTGAACTGGAATCGTCACTGTCCACTGCATTCACACCCATCTTCTTAGATGCTTGTGCATGTCCATTTTTCTCCAAACATTGAGATTCGAAGTGATTCAGCCTGTTGCAGTAGTTGCATCTCTCTCCATAGGCTGGACATTTCTTCTTACTCCACACGTGTCTTGTTCCGCAGAACTTACATTTTCGTAGAGCCGGATCCTTACCTGACAAACTTTGGGTTGACTTAGGCCTATACTAGTTCTTGTTCACAAAACTTGGGTCCTCACTCTTTCGGTCTGCTGAATTTCTACTAGGCCTACTCTGCTTAAAGTTCTTTGTCGATTTAACTTTATTTATGACCGACTTTGTTGTATTTTCACTTTTTATCAGTTGCATTTGTCTCTGCGATGCTTGATGTGCCTCACAAATTTTGAGCATATCTCTCAATGAAATACATTTTTCTCTCAGAAATTTCTCTCTGAGTTTATCTTCTTTACAGCCAAAAACTATTTGATCACGAATTGCCTCATCTTTTTCTGCTGCAAAATCACAATCCTTAACCATAGTTTTTATTTTAGTAATAAAATACATTTTCCTCTCAGAAATTTCTCTCTGAGTTTATCTTCTTTACAGCCAAAAACTATTTGATCACGAATTGCCTCATCTTTTTCTGCTGCAAAATCACAATCCTTAACCATAGTTTTTATTTTAGTAATAAATTCATCCAGGTTCTCATCAGCTTTCTTAGTACAGCATCTAAACCTATATCTTGATGCTATTATTAGCTGCCTAGGGGCAAAATGCTCATCTAGCTTCTGTAATACCACGTTTAAGTCCTTGCTAGGGTCATCACGAGATCCACTTTCCCCTACAAAAACGGGACCAAACTCTATAGCATTATACACTCGAAGCAGTTCGTCACCCCCATGGGTCAAAAGTAATGCTACCTTCACTTCACTTGGCTTATCATTTAAACCTGCTGCCAGTATATACAGCTCGAATTTTTGACGAAAAAATCGCCAATCTTGCTCACTTTCGCTCTTTAATGCGAATTTATCTGGAGGGGCTAGATTAGCTGTCGCCATGTCGGTCGGTAGTCTTATTTACTTAATCAAACAGAAAGATCCTGGATAATACGTAATGCTTTATATTCAAAATGAACAGCAAACCATACTTAGTCTATTGAGCGCTGCCACCATGTTTGATGCTCCTTAAGTTTGGAGATATTTATAGATAAATGAGGCACAATAATATAGGAGACTGAAAGGGCATTATGAACAGTTCTTGTCTGCCACCTAGTGGGCATCTTTATTACTTTCAATGTAAACAAAACATGGATGCGTTCATTAACAAAATAACAATTATATCAAATATTGTAACAGGACTTGAACAGTGTCACAGTTTTTCATAAGGGCTTCAGAATATTAAGGGTTGAAAGATCTGAGAGGACTGGTGGAGGGATAGCACTCCTCATAAGTGAAAGGATTCAAGTTGAAGAAATAAACTTGGCTATAGAAAGTGAGTTCAAGGAATTTCTTGTTGCTCGCATAAATATCGGGCCAGAGAGCATTATAATAACTGTTGTATATAACCCACCAAGGAACCACAATTGGCTAGAAGTTTATGAGGAAAGTCATATAGGTACTATTGAAGCCATAAACTCAGTTGTTAACATGGCACGGAAGAGAAAATGTAGGATTTTGATTATGGGAGATTTTAATCATAAAGAGATAGATTGGATAAATCTTGACCCACACAGTGGTGAGGACTCATTCGGGGCAAGATTCCTAGATTGCGTACAAGGGAATTTCCTACACCAACATGTAATGGAACCAACGAGGGCCAGGGGTGGGGATGAGCCATCACTACTTGATTTAGTATTCACAGATAGTGTGTTGGATATTGAAAAAATTGAGTATGAACCACCAATTGGAAAGAGTGACCACTGTGTGTTGTTGATGGAGTATATCATTGAAGATATTTTGCCTGAGAGTAGAGGCACTGAGGACATGAGGAGGAACTGTCCAAAAGGAGATTACATCAAAATGAATGAGCTTTTTGCAGTTATTGACTGGAGAACCTTATTTTACAACAAACCTGTACAAGAAATGTATGACATCTTTTGTGAGAAATATGGGAAGATAGTAGATTGCTGCATACCTTTCACCAAAATAGGTGTAATTCATGCCAGAGAGAAATGGTTCGATAATGAGTGTAAAAGAGCTAAGGAGTGGAGAGACAAATGTTGGAAAAGGTATGGGAGGAGAAAAAACATAAATGCCTGGAAAACCTACAAAGAAGCAAGAATGACTACCTAAGTAAGAGAAGAGAGGCAGAGAGAGACTATGAGAGGGACATCATCAGAAAGGCTAAAGAAAATCCCAAGCTTTTCCACAGCTTTATCAGAGATAAAAGAACAGGTGTTAAGGCTAAAGAGAGAGGATGGAAGCATCACTGAGATGGATGAAGAGATCTGCAAAGAATTGAGCAAGGAGTTTCAGTCAGTATTTACAGTAGAAAATACCCCACCCCCTCAGATTGCAGAGATAGAAGCTCAAGGGCCGGTATTAGAGAACATCAACCTTACAGCCACAGAGGTATGCAAAGCGCTGATGGAGTTAGATGTTCATAAAGCTACAGGTCCTGATGACGTATCCCCTCATGTACTTAAAAAGTGCACAAACTCAATATCAGTGGCACTAAGTATCATATTTAAAAAGTCACTGGAGTCAGGGGAGATTCCAAGATGCTGGGAACAAGCAAACATGATACCTATCTTCAAAGAGGGAAGGAAGGATACGGCTCTGAACTATAGACCAGTTTCCTTGACCAGCATAGTTTGCAAAGTTATGGAGAAACTACTAAGGAAACATATCTCTCTTCATTTGGAATCCTTCAACCTTTTGTCAGTGAGGCAACATGGCTTCAGAGAAGGTAGATCAACAGTAACAAACTTATTAGAATTTTATGATGAGGTAAGCCGAATCTTATAGGAAAGAGAGGGCTGGGCAGATTGCATGTTCCTAGACTTCCAGAAAGCGTTTGACACTGTTCCACATGGGAGACTTATTAGGAAGCTGCAAGCAATGGCTAGAATGGGTGGAACTGTCTTGAAATTGATAAAAACTTACTTAGAAGGAAGGGAACAGAGGGTTATAGTAAGACACTCAGTGTCTGAATGGAGAAGAGTTAGTAGTGGAGTTCCACAGGATTCAGTAATGAAACAATATTATGTGGAATGGGCAAGTCCTATAATGGCCAAAGACGTTCTGAATCGGGTTTAATCTTCCCATCAGAGACCGCATAACCCAAGAAATCTACGGATGTAACTGAAAATAAACACTTATCAATATTAAAGGTCAAGTGTGTCCGCTAGCAGCCTCCATGAATCTTCCTAGGTTATTATCATGCTCATCTTTAGTTTTCCCGCAGACTATAATATTGTCAAGATACACAACAGTATGTGTAAGATCACTGTCAGCAATTAATTGGTCCATTATCCGTTGGAAACAAGCGACACCATTGGTTACCCCAAATGGGATCCGGGTAAATTGGTACAGCTGATTACAAGCTTCAAAAGCTGTGTATGGTTTGCCCTTGCTATGTATTGGAGTTTGATGATAGGCATACTATTGGTCGAATGTGCTGAAGAATCGATACTGAACCACTCTATTCACCAGTTCATCAATTTTTGGAAGAGGGTAAGATCCAATAGCGTAAATCGGTCGATAGTCCGTGAATAGTCTACAACCATTCTTCTCTTTTGCCACTCACTAGCTGTGACTAAAACTTGAGCTCTCCTAGGCAAATTGCTGGGTTCAATGACTCCTTCTGAGAAACCTCTCAATTTCTGATGAGATGAATCTTTTATCAGGTTCACTGTATTTTCTTGGTTTATCAGCAATAGGCCTATAATCATCAGTTGGATTAGCAAAAACAGTCTGAGGAGGTATGGTAAAAGTTGCCAGCCCACACACATTCAGTAAAGATCTGTCTCCTTCAAATTTGAGGCTGACACTTTTATGTTGATTAATAAAGCTCTGACCCAATATAACATCCTTGCATAGATCAGGAAGCACAGACAGCCTAACTCTGTGATAGTTATGGCTTGTCAATACAACATGCACCAAACAGTAACCATGTATCTTAGTGCTCAAGGATGTAGAAACCATGGAGACAATGCTAGATGCAGGATGCACATGAAGATTTAACCGTGTTACAAGTGATTCACTCACAAAATTCTCAGAGCTACCTGTGTCCATCAGAGCCTCAACTAACCTTCCAGTCAATTTAATCTTAAGAGTAGCTTTAGAAAGAATACCTGAAGAAGCCACAGTAACAGCAGCCAGTGTTGATGATACAGTAGCAGCAGATATTCCAGCCTTAGAAGACTTGCACACTTTTGCATACTGTCCTGATTACAGATTGCTTCACGAGCTGGAAGCTGATGCAAGGATGTCTTCTATTCCCACAGAAAAAAACACCTTTGCCCTTTACTGACAGCAGCTGAAGCATGGCTAACATCTCTGGAAAGTTCATAATGACTGTCAGACTCATTCATAGCTAGAGGAGTAGCTGTAGCTGCAGCCACACCAAAAGCCTTCTGTGGAGTGGAGTAAGACTCAGAGCTCTTCTGTGCATCATCAAGAGCTCTAGCTTGGTCAAAGGCAATAGTTAAGTCAAGTGTTCTATTCTCAAGGAGTCTGACAAATGACATTAGATAATAATCCACTTATGAAAGCATCCCGGATTGCTTCCTCCTTACATTGTTCAGCACTGACAGCTTTGTAGTTACAATAACCACTTCGGTTCTTCAGGGCCTGTAAGTATTCATCTAATGTTTCCCCTTGTTGCTGTCGATGGGTGAATAATAAATGTCTAGCATAAACTTCATTTCTAGGCTTTACATATAAATCCTGCAAAGTTGCAAGAGCAGCTTCACATGTGTCACAATCGGAAGTATATTTAAACAGATGGAGCAACATAATTCGTAAGCAAATTCAACTTGTTAGGAGAGAGTCCTTCAATAACAGTAAGAAAATTTGAGAAAGTCTTTAGCTAATGCTTGGCTGTCGTCGGGAGAGGACGTGTTTTTCTCGGCTCCGTGAAACACAGTTTTCACCAGGGACGTAACCGGGTTTATGATTTGTGAATATGGCTACCAGTATTGGTGATTGCTATTTGTGTGGAAAGTCTTCTGGTCCATTAAATTCGTGGATCGGATGTGATGAATGTGGTGAAAGATGAGCACATCTGAAATGTGCTTGTCTTGATGGTATAAAGAAGGAGAATATCTCAATTATTGATTGGGTATGCAAACCTTGTCGTAGGTTATTTAGAGAAATGAAATAATTAATCTTGGCTGAGAAAATAGTGTCGGATGTGGTAGACAAAGCAAAAGAAGATATACAGAAAATAGAAGAGGTAGGTATGTTAACAAGTTCCTCGTATGCTGGAGCGCTGAGAAAGAAACCGCGGCCTACTGTGAGAAATTTGGTGATAGTTGAGTCAGCTGATGATAGTACTGGTATGACCAGGAAGAAGGAGGAGGTGGCAAGAGCACTTGACGGAGTGCAGATCACCGATACGAGATTTTCTGATAAGAAAATTGTCATGAATTTTGCAACAACAAATGAGATGAATGATGCTATGACCAAGTTAAATGCTGTTAATGACTTCAAAGTAAAGAACAGTCAGAGAAGACTTGTTCCAAAGATTATGATATGTAATGTGCATAAGGATGAATCGAAAGATGACCTAATCAAGAATATGATCGAGAGGAATGACTACTTGAAATCTGTTGATGATGTGGAACACAAGCTTTCTCTTATTGTTGACAGACCAGCAGCAGGAAATACTGTACATTATATTTTGAAATGTGATCCATCCATAAGGAAATTAATCCACGATAAGTCTGATACTGTTAAATTAGAGTGGGGGGTGTACAAGGTAAGAGATAGATACCAGGTTACTTCGTGTTTCTATTGCCAACGGTTTGGTCATATTGCAAAGAATTGCACTTTGAAAGCTAATGGTGAGGATCCATTTTGTAAAAAGTGTGGTGAAAGACATTTAATAGAGGATTGTGAAGCGCCTGACACTGATTTGAAATGTATAAATTGTGTGAGATATAAATATAGAGAAACTGATCACCTTGTTGGAGATAGATGTTGCCAAGTATTGATATATGAGATGGAAAGAATTAAGGATATAACTGATCATGGATACTGAAGATATGCAATCTGAAGTAAGATGTGGTTTTGTTAACATCCAGTCAGTTGGGAATAAAACAGTAGAGATACGAGATTTAATAAATGATAAAAAATTTCATATATTAGCACTGGCTGAAACCTGGTTGATTGAACATGATGTTGCCAGGATTCGTGAGATGACTCCGGACACCCACACATTTCTGTCGGTCTCGCGAACAGGTAGGATGGTGGGGGGGGGGGGTGGGGGGTGGAGTGAGAGTTTTTATATCAAACTCTTTTGTAAAGATTAAGAAAGAGAGAAGCATTTGCGACGATAACTTTGAAAGTATTCAAGTAAGTTTTGAATATGGTGGGCGTAGATTTATTTTTATTGTTGTTTATTGGCCTCCAAGTGCCCGAACTGCTATGTTCTTAAATGAATTTAGGCTATTTTTGGAGGAGGTAGATACTGTTAATGCCAGCACATTTATTTGTGGTGATTTTAATTTTTGGTTTGAAGATGCTGCAAATAGGGAGGCAAATGAGTTCAAAGATATGATGGATGTGTTTAGTTTTGAAAATAGGGTTGATATGGTGACCTCAGTTACGGGTCATACGCTTGATCTTGTTTTTTTGTGATATGGATCACAGTCCCGTTTGTAAAATCAGTGTTGAAGATACAGCTACGATTTTGCCAGTGCACAAGCTAGTGAGTTTTATGATTTCCTTCAATGTTGATACGAAGCAAAAGAAGAAAATTGTATTCCGTGATAAAACAAAATTACAACCTGAAGCCGTGATAAACAGAATATCGAAGAAAGTAATAGAATATAAAAGTGGTCTTTGCTTTCATAATGTTATAGTTAGAGAGTGTTTTGAGTGTTATACTGAATTATACAATAATATTTCTAAAAATGAATTTAATGATGCTTGTCCAATAATTGAAAAGATAATTATAGTGAAAGATCGTTCGCCCTGGTTTAATGCTGAAATCAGGCAAGCGAGAAAGAAAAACGGAAAGCTGAAAATCTCTGGCGAAGGCGACGCACTGATAGTACTGGAAGATCATATAGAGAGGCAAAAAATGAATATAATCTATGCACTCGGAGAAGGAAGCGTGAATATTTTACTTACAAATTAAATGATGCTGAAAAGATTTAAGTAAAATATACAATATTTTGGATAAATTGACTGGATATAAGAAGAAAATAAGACTACCTGATGGTTTTAATGATAGGGAGCTAGCAGATAGATTTCTTAAATATTTCGATGAGAAGATAGAAAGGATAATAATTAGCTTTCCAGGAGGTCCTGTCCGGGGAGTCACGACTGTTCCAGTGCAAGACCATGAATTGAGACTATCCTGTTTTCGGAGGGTAAGTTTAGATAAAGTCAAAACTATCTTCAGTAATGTCAAGTTAACATATTGTGATTGTGATCCTTTTCCAATATCTGATTTTGAGAATAGTAAGAATCTAGAGTATATACTTATAATTATTATGGAAATAGTAAACCTATGTATTACTAAGAGGATTTTTCCAAAGAGTGAGAAGTTGGCGATTGTTAAACCAGTTGTTAAAGGGGCTCTTGATAGTCAAGCGTTAAGCTCGTATAGACCAGTATCAAATTTGTCTTTCCTATCAAAAATGATAGAATGTGTTATCCTTGAACAGCTTTTGGAATTCCTGCAGGGGAAACAGGTGTTGCCGGATGAACAGTCAGCCTATAGGCGACTATACTCAACAGAGACTGCATTATGTTCAGTGGTAAGTGATTTGATTACTTTAATGGATGACGGGCGATGTGGCATCTTGATCCTGTTAGATTTGAGTGCTGCCTTTGATACCGTGGTACATGACATGTTAATAACTGATCTGGAGAACATTGCTATAGAGGGAGAGGCTTTAGATTTTATGAGAGATTATATTGAAGGAAGAACATATTGTGTACAGATTGGAGAGGAATTTTCAAAGTAGAATAGTTTGTCGAGAGGAGTGCCACAGGGTAGTGTACTGGGACCAGTTCTTTTTTGTATTTATACGATTGAGCTATCGCATATACTAGAGAGACATGGGGTATCTTTTAAGCTTTTTGCTGACGGCACTCAGTTTTACCTGACTTTTGTTAACACTGAAGACACTACGGTAAAGATGAAGGAAGTCTTAACTGATATTAAGGAATGGATGGACATGAAACAATTAAAATTGAATAATGATAAGACAGAGTGCTTGATTGTTGGTAAGAGGGGTGACCTCAAAAAGATGGATGTTCATAGTTTAAATATTGACGGAACTGATGTCGAAGTTAAAGGGTCTGTAAAGGACCTAGGTGTGATATTGGATTGTAGCTTATCTATGAAAGAACAAACTGATAAAACAGTAAGAGTGGCTAATTACCATCTGAGAAATGTTAGTTTTGTAAATAAATATATTGATGTATCTTCACTGAGGAAATTAATCAGTAATCATGTCATTAGTAGACTAGATTATTGTAATTCATTGTATAACGGCTTGCCGAATTGTCTCTTGAGGAAGTTACAACTTGTCATGAATAGGGCTGCAAGATTAATAAATGGCACGGCATCACGTGATAGAATTACTCCAGTATTGATGCAACTTCATTGGTTACCTATCAAAGCCAGAATTATTTTCAAGATTTGTGTAATGGTATATCAATTCATCAAACATGGAATGCCAGATTATATAAGGAAACTATTGCATGATTTTCAACATGGAACAGTGGTGACTCTCAGACGCAGTGATGATCCCTTCATGCTAGATGAACCAAGATGTAACCTAGAATTAGGTTTTAGAGCATTCAAGTTTTCGGCACCGAGACTTTATAATCGCCTTCCTAAGGAGATTAAGGAATGTAATAATGCTGATACTTTCAAGAGGAGACTGAAAACGCATCTCTTTGGCGACTGCTACACTTCTGAAATGACTATAAGTGACAGTTACAAAGTTTAGAGTGTGAATACAATTAAGGTGCGACTCCCAGAGCGCTTTATAGACGGAGCGGAGTCGAGAAACAAACACCAAAAAGTAAAGTAATACTTCCTTTGCTTTGCAGTGGTATTCGAATTTGGGTTGGCATCAAATCATTCAGGTCACAGGAATTTATTCATAATGCTCCAGTTGAATCAAAACCAGCATTCAAATATTTAAGTGAAATAAATTGTAATAAACCATAGTAGAAATTAAGGGCTTACTCTACATAAATACAATTATAAGCATATGCAAATAAATAAACACTGGTAAGAGAAATAGAAATCTTAATTACAATTAGAAGGTATATAATTATAAAAATATTATAACAATGGGCATGAGTTAACTGAGTGGTGCTTTTTTAAAATTTATTTGAAGAAATCAGACTTAATTTATATACAAAATTACCAAATACATAGCCGTAAATACGATCTTTATGCAAAATAGTTTGTTGAGGTTGGCAGTAGAATAGTCACACTGTTGTTTTACTGCATACGTATATACTGTATTAAGTTAATTGTTTTGTTTATTTATTTGTATATGTATTTGGTTATTTGAAGATTAAGACTTAATTTATAAACAAAATTACCAAATACATAGCCGTAAATACGATCTTTAGATTTAAAAGCTTGTTGAGGTTGGCAGAAGAATAGTCACATGACATTGTAGTATACGTATATATCAAGTTAATAGTTTTACTTATTCATTTATTTATGTATATGATTATTTGAAGGAATTAGATTTAATTTATTTACAAACTTACCATATACAAATTTTGGAGAAAGAAGAAAAACCAAAAGTACAGCACTATAAGAACGCATTTTTAAGAGAAGTACAGTTGAGAAGGCTGTACTCTTCACACTCGTCCGCCATATTATTTATCGTGCTCATTCGCTGTGTATACTGTACATACTTTCAACATCAAGATGTTCTAAGTGCTTTGGATGGATGTCCAGGATTGACGGTGCATCCTAGTAAGCCTCCTATTGATTCAGGAGAGAGCAAATAGATTGTTTAATGCCGTGAAAATAGGAAAGGGGGAAAGAAGAAGTGTCGCCCACTTGTTCTTGTGCTCATTCGCTGGTAAATTTTTTGACCCTTTGATATGGGGCCTGGAGTTATCCAGACGCAAGCCAGCCACAGTAGTAAAGGTAAGCAATACTTCGTAGTGAAGTTTTATTAATTTTATGTCTTATATTATGAACTTAGATTATTTTACTATGTTTTAAAGTATTTATTTTTAGAATTAGTGGGGACCTGGGTTCGAATTTAGGTGTTTTCAGACTTGCATCGAAATCCGCTCTGTCAGCTTTTGGGAATGGAACCCTCAAGTTAAGCGGGGAACCCTTATATATATATATATATATATTATATATATATATATATATATATATATATATATATATATATATATATATATATATATATATATATATATATATATTTTTATGAGTGTGACACCCGGAGAGGCAAAAACTTCCCTCATCATTAAAAGCCCGGCACGGGTTAAGGGTAAGGACAAGGCAGAGATAAGGGAATATTGCACAAAGGAAAACGACAGAAAAAATAATCAAAGTACAGAAGGCCTAGAAATATAGTGGATTAGGCCCTCAGATGACGTTAGATCCGCTTTTTGAAGGATGATATGTCATAGAAATTAGGAAAGACAGAGGGAGGAAGAGAGTTTATGAATATGGAGGTAGATGGGAAGAAGCAGTCACTGCACCGATCAATGCACGAGCTACAAATCTCCACACCGTATCTGTGAGATGAGGCCACTTGGCGAGTGTTACACGGCCTTGGCAGTGGAGGAGGGTTGCAACTCGTCAACTCATTAGAGCAGCGATGGAAGTGGTAGCAATAGAAAAAAGAAAATGGTGATACCTTATGGCAAAGAGCAAGAGAATCCAGATTAGAAGAAGTAGAAAGATCATTAATGAGTCTGACTCCTTAGATTCAACCCTATCATGGAGATAAGTATAAGAAGAAACACCCCAGATGTGTGAGCAGTATTCTAAGTAGGGACGGATAAGACCTTTATAGATTTTAATTAACTGTAAAGAGTAAAAGAAAGAGTGACACGAGACTTATTATGAGTAGCATATAAAGGTTGTGAAGGAATGGCAGAGGAAAAGTGAAGGGTAGAATCGTCAGCAAAGGCATGAAGAAGAGAGTAAGATGGGGATTGTAGAAGTTCATGGATGAAGAGATGGAACAGAGTAGGTGAAAGAACAGAGCCCTGTGGAACACCACTGTTAACAGGGAAAGGACTAGATGTAGCACCATCAACAACTACAGATATAAAACGGTCAGAAAGAAAGCTGGAAATCAGTGAACAGAGAGTAGGGTTAAAGCCATAGGCAGGGAGTTTGGCCAACAAAGCCTTGTGCCAGACTCTGTCAAAAGCCTTAGAGATATCAAGAGCGACGACAATGGATTCCCCATAGTTCCTCAAAGAAGATGACCATACATGAATAAGATAGGACAGGAAGTCAACATTGGATCTTGCCTTGCGGAAGCAATGCTGGTGATCGGAAATAAGTGAGTTAGATTCAAGGCATTTCAAGAAGTGAGCATTGAGCAAAGTTTTGAAAACTTTAGCAATAGAGGATGCTAGGGTAATAAGTCGATAATGTGAAGGAATAGAGCGGTCATCCTTCTTAGGAACAGGTTGAACTAGAGCATGCTTCCAAGATGAAGGATAGATATTGGTTGAGAGACGGCAAAGCAAGGTAGCCAGTTCATCTGTATACGCCTTAGGGAACTTTGCAGGGATACCATCCGGACCAGATGCCTTGTTTGTATTAGCGAGTGAAGAACCTTATGAACTTTGCATGAAGAAAGGATAAGGGAGGGCATAGTATTAGAGAGGGGTAAAGACTGAAGGACATGTGCACTGGAATTGTTTATAGAAAAGTTGGCGAAAATTGAGAGCCAAAGAGAATGGCTTTGTCAGTGGGAGAGCAAACTATAGAACCATCAGAATGAATGAGAGGGGTAAAGCTTGAGTTACAGAAGCATTTGTCAGTGGGAGAGGAATTAAGGTCTTCAACTCTCCTTCTTATAAAGGAAACATCAGACTTTCGAATCTGAGCAGTGCAGCAATTCCTAGGTACAATAAAGGCAGAGCAAGTTAAAGCAAAGGTGAGGCTTGGTAAGATAGGTGTGCCCAATTCCTGGCCTGGATAGCCATGGAGCAGGCACGAGCAAACCAAGGTTTAGGGGGAGAAAAAGTTTTCGTAGATGGGGGGATGTATGCCTCCATTCCCGAGGTCATGATCTCGGAAACTTTTAGGACTACTTGATCAGGGTTGTGGGACCAAAAGCAATAGTCATCCCATGGGAAGTCAATGAGGAAGTTACACAAATTTTCACGTTGGGTACCCTCAAAGTGCCAAAGGCAGCACTGAGTAGGAGTGATTAGTGGAGGGGGGGGGGGAATATATGCATTCATACCTCTTGTCATGAATTTAATCTGTTCCTCAATCCTTTTTGTGGGGCAATTTATTCGTTGGGAAAAACAATTTATCCCATTGGAATGCATGTTATTTCAATTAATCACTTCCTCATCACCTTAAATATACGTTTTTAATTTTTTTATGAGTGTAAAAATAAATTATTACACCTGTAAAATGAGAATTCCATTAATAATAGAAAGGAATTTTACTCTACTAAAATAAAACATGGTTCAACACTGCATTTACCTTTGTGGTTGATTGTTGCTAGCACACATGGATGGTAGTGGAGGAAGAGGAGGAGGACTACTTCTTTGAAGGAGAGTCCCCTTCCATAAAAATGTTAGGTAACTGTTCAGGTACAGACTGTATTTCTGGCTTTGCTAACATTATCTCCAGCCAGCTGTTTTTCATTTATCCAACCAACAATAAGTTTTCTACCTCTTCTATCATCTGTGACCTATTCTTCATTACTATAATCACTCCTTAAGCCACGTCAGCTGCCTACTATTTAATATAGTACAAATGATTGATTTATCCATGTTATATTGCATGGCGAGATCAGAATCACAAACACCATTTTCATGCTTAGAAATATTTCTTTCTTCGTTTCCACTGTTTTGTGTCAAGGGTGTTTAATGCCACTGTCACTAAAGCACTTCACTTTTATAGGAGCCATAATGAGGGCTAGCTTAGAGTAAAGGCAAAACAATGAAAAATTACAAAGAAAGAAAACAAACAAACTACGAACAGAACGTAAATGAACTAAACAGCGCGGTCACCAATGCAGAACTGAGAGAAACCACGAGGTCGCCGGGTGAGCGGGAATATGGTCGCCCGGCCGGATATGCATGTATATATATATATATATATATATATATATATATATATATATATATATATATATATATATATATATATATATATATATATATATATATATATAGTAAGGAAGCCCATCAGTGAAACAAAACTTATAAAACAATGCTATATTTCGGATCCTAACTGGATCCCTTCTCAAGCACAAAGTTTTGTTTCACTGATGGGCTTCCTTACTATTTGGTGCTGTATGCTAACAGCTTGTACTTATTTATATATATATATATATATATATATATATATATATATATATATATATATATATTATATATTATATATATATATATATATATATTATATATATATATATATATATATATATATATATATATATATAATATATATATATTATATATATATATATTTATATATATATATATATATATATATATAAGAAGCTGGAAGGAGAAAAGAGTGAACTAGAAACCAGAATATCTAAACAAGAAGATAACAACAAACAGCTTAATGAAATAAATGTTAGTTCACTGCACTCTTCTGAGAGAGAAGAGATTGGAGCTTGGAATGTCCAGATAAATGAAAATATTGTACAGTTTAGAAAAGAGTTTCAGGAGCTGATTACGGAAAATGATGTCATGAAAACTTCATTTGCGGATGCAATTAAAGGGGAATGTGGCAGTAAAAGAGGCTGTGAGAGTGGTGGAAGTGGAAAACGTACAAACGGTTAGCTATAAAGAAATAGTAATAGAAAAAATGGAAGACTGGGCTAATCCACTGAATAAACAAGCACTTGATAAAGATAAGATAGTGGTAATCTCAGACATAAGTGAATCCCAGGAGTCACCATGGCAGGGGGGACTTGATCATAATAAAGCTAGGGTTTTAGACCTGATAGAGAAGATTGGAGTATTATGTGGCCCAGAGGATATTGTAAATATTCACCAAGTTCGAAAATATTCCAGGGAGGGAAAGGAAAGACCAACAAAAGTAACCTTTGAAAGAGGGAACACATGTAGAGAAATATTGATGAGAAAAACTTAAAAGACCTTCAAGAATTCAAAGCAATGTTCATTAGACCATACAGAAGAGATGGAAATGATAAAAAACTTGTTACAAGAGGCTGGAAGGTTAAATGAGGAAAGAAATGAATAAGAGAAGAATACATTTTGTTTCAGGGTTCTTCCAGACAAAGGGGAGATAAAGAAGATAATGAAAGAAGATTAGGGGATGCAGCCTCATTAGTAGATTGCTGCATACCTGTCACCAAAGTAGGTGTAATTCATGCCAGAGAGAAATGGTTCGATAATGGGTGTAAAAGAGCTAAGGAGTGGAGAGACAAATGCTGGAAAAGGTATAGGAGGAGAAAAAACATAAATGCCTGGCAAACCTACAAAAGAGCAGGAAATGACTACCTAAGTAAAAGGAGAGAGGCAGAGAGAGACTATGAGAGGGACATCACCAGGAAGGCTAAAGAAAATCCCAAACTTTTCCACAGCTTTATCAGAGGAAAACTGAAGGTAAAAGAACAGGTTTTAAGGCTAAAGAGAGAGGGTGGAAGCATCACTGAAACGGATGAAAAGATCTGCAAAGAATTGAACAAGGAGTTTCAGTCAGTATTTACAGTAGAAAATACCCCACCCCCTCAGATTGCAGTGATAGAAGCTCAAGGGCCGGTATTAGAGAACATCAACCTTACAGCCACAGAGGTATGCAAAGCGCTGATGGATTTAGATGTTCATAAAGCTACAGGTCCTGATGACATATCCCCTCATGTGCTTAAAAAATGCACAAACTCAATATCAGTGGCACTAAGTATCATATTTAAAAAGTCACTGGAGTCGGGGGAGATTCCAAGATGCTGGAAACAAGCAAATGTGATACCTATCTTCAAAAAGGGAAGGAGGGATACGGCTCTGAACTATAGACCAGTTTCCTTGACCAGCATAGTTTGCAAAGTTATGGAGAAACTACTAAGGAAACATATCTCTCTTCACTTGGAATCCTTCAACTTTTTGTCAGTGAGGCAACATGGCTTCAGAGAAGGTAGATCAACAGTAACAAACTTATTAGAATTTTATGATGAGGTAAGCCAAATCTTACAGGAAAGAGAGGGCTGGGCAGATTGCATATTCCTAGACTTCCAGAAAGCGTTTGACACTGTTCCACATGGGAGACTTATTAGGAAGCTGCAATCAATGGCTAGAATAGGTGGAAATGTTTTGGAATGGATAAAAACTTACTTAGAAGGAAGGGAACAGAGGGTTAGAGTAAGACGCTCAGTGTCTGAATGGAGAAGAGTTAGTAGTGGAGTTCCACAGGGTTCAGTTTTAGGGCCACTTTTGTTCCTTGTATATGTAAATGACCTACCAGAGTCTGTAAATTCATTCATGAATATGTTTGCAGATGATGCAAAGATTGTGAAGAAAGTAAAAAACGAGAACAATGGTAGAGAACTTCAGGAGGATCTAAATAATCTGCATGAGTGGTCAGAAAAGTGGCTAATGAAATTCAATACTTCAAAATGTAAGGTAATGAGAATGGGTACAAGTGCAAGAAGGCCCAAGCTTGACTACTCGGTGGGTGGAGTACAACTTCAAGAGACAGAAAATGAGAGAGATCTAGGAGTAAACATACTGGCAGATTTGTCTCCAGAAATACATATAAATGGCATAGTAAGGGCAGCATATGCATTCTTATCAAATGTAAGGGTAGCCTTCAGGCACATGGACAAGGAAATGTTCAGAAATATTTATGTAACTTATATGAGGCCAAAACTCGAATATGCAGCCCCCTTTTGGAATCCGCACTTGAAAAAGCACATAGCTAAGCTTGAAAAAGTTCAAAGACATGCCACGAAACTGGTGCCAGAAATACGCAATCTCAGTTATGATGAGAGGCTGAGGGAATTAGACTTACCATCACTCGAAGCTAGAAGAGTGAGGGGGGGGGGATATGGTGACAGTCTTTAAATTCCTTCATGGTTATGATAGAGTGGATAGGGATGGATATTTTGATATGGCTGGCTCTAGAACTAGAGGTCATAGTTTGAAGCTTCGTAAGAAAACTTGTTTGCAGGATGTTAGAAAATACTTTTTCGGTGTAAGAGTAGTTGATAATTGGAATGGCTAAGCGAGGAGGTAGTTAATGCTATCTCAATCCATAGTTTTAAGGACAGGTATGATAAGTATCACTAAGTATAAAATGGAAGCGATCAGGAGACGGGAAGATACGAGCTTTGGGCTTTTTCCCGTAAACACAATTAGGTAATCCCAATTAGGTAATCACACAAATGCTGATGGAATAGCTGGCTAGGAAGTAGAATTAAAGGATAGGATTCACAACAGTAAGACAGATATAGTAGTGGATACAGAGACTAAGTTAAGTGAGGACATTAGAAGTGTCACACTTTTTCCTAAGGGCTTCAGAATATTAAGGGTTGAAAGATCTGAGAGAACTGGTGGAGAGATAGCACTGCTCTTGAGTGAAAGATTTCAGGTTGAAGAAATAAACTTTGCTATAAAAAAGTGAGTTCAATGAATTTCTTGTTGCTCACATACATACTAGGTCAGAGGGCATTATAATAACTGTTGTATATAGCCCACCAAGGAACCAACATAGGCTAGTAGTTTAAGAGGGAAGTCATATAGGTACTAACAAAGTCATAAACTCAGTTGTTAACATTGTATAGGAGAGAAAATATATTATTTTGATTATAGTAGATTATAATTATAGAGAGATAGATTGGATAAATCTTGACTCACATAGTGGAAAGGACTCATTGAGGCAAGATTTTAGATTGTGTAGAAGGGAATTTCCTACACCAACATGTACTGAAACAAACGAGGGCCAGGGTTAGGGATGAGCCATTGCAGCTTGATCTAGTATTCACAGATACTGTGTTGGATATTGAAAAAATTGAGTATGAACCACCAATTAGAAAAAGTGACCACTGTGTGTTGTTGATGGAGTATGTCATCGAACATATTCTGCCTGAAAGTAGAGGCACTGAGGACACGAGGAGGAACTATCGAAAAGGAGATTACATTAAAATTAATGAGCTTTTTGCAGTTATTGACTGGAGGATTTCTTTAACAACAAATCTGTGCAAGAAATGTATGATATCTTTTGTGAGAAATATGGGAAGATAGTTGAATGTTGCATACCTTCCACCAAAATAGGAGTTATTCATGCCAGAGAGAAATGATTCAATAATGAGTGTAAGAGGGTTTAGGAATGGGGAGACAAATGCTGGAAAAGGTATAGGAGGAGAAAAAACATAAATGCCTGGCAAACCTACAAAAGAGCAAGAACTGATTACCTAAGTAAAAGAAGAGAGACAGAGAGAGACTAAGAAAGGGATATCACCAGGAAGGCTAAAGAAAATCCCAAACTTTTCCACAGCTTTATCAGAGGAAAACTGAAGGTAAAATAACAGGTTTTAAAGCTAAAGAGAGAGGATGGAAGCTTCACTGAGATGGCTGAAGAGATCTGCAAAGAATTGAACAAGGAGTTTCAGTCAGTATCTACAGTAGAAAATACTCCACCCCCTCAGATTGCAGTGATAGGAGCTCATGCGCCAGTATTAGAGAACATCATTTTTTCAGCCACAGAGGTATGCAAAGCGCCTATGGAGCTAGATGCTCATAAAGCTACAGGTCCTGATGAAATATTCCCCTATGTACTTAGGAAATGTGCTAATTCAATATCAGCGACACTATGTATCATATTTGTAAAGTCGCTGGAATCAGGGCAGATTCCAAGATGCTGGAAACAAGTGAGTGTGGTACCTATATTAAAAAAGAGGAAGGATACATCTCTAAACTATAGACCTGTTTCCTTGACCAGCATAGTTTGCAAAGTTATGAAGAATCTACTAAGAATATGCACCTCTCTTTGCTTGGAATCCTCCAACTTTTTGTCAGTGAGACAAATGGCTTCAGAGAAGGTAGATCAACAGTAACAGAATTTTATGATGAGGTAAGCCGAATCTTACAGGAAAGAGAGAACTGGGTAGATTGCATATTCCTAGACTTCCAGAAAGTACTTGACACAGTCCCACATGGGAGACTTATTAAGAAGCTGAAAGCAATGGCGCGAATAGGTGAAAATGTCTTGAAATGGATAAAAACATACTTAGAAGGAAGGGAACAGAGGGTTAGAGTAAGACACTCAGTGTCTGAATGAAGAAGAGTTAGTAACTGAGCTCCACAGGGTTCAGTTTTAAGGCAATTTTTTCCTTATATAGGTAAATGATCTACCAGAGTCTGTAAATTCATTCATGAATATGTTTGCAGATGATGTAAAGATTGTGAAGAAAGGAAAAGACGAGAACAATGGTAGAGAACTTCAGGAAAACCTAAATAGCCAGCACGAGTGGTCAGAAAAGTGGCTAAAGAAATTCAATACTTCTAAATATAGGGTAATGAGAATGGGTACAAGTGCAAGAAGGCCCAAGCTTGACTACCAAATGGCAGGGGAAGAATTAAAGAGAAAAAGAATGAGAGAGATCTAGGAATAAACATACTGGTAGATGTATGGGTAGCCTTCAGGCACATATACATGGAAATGTTCAGAAATATTTATGCAAACTGTGTGAGGCAAAATCTTGAATATTCAGCTCCCTTTTGGAATCCACACTTAAAAAAACACGTATTTTTAGCTGTAAAAAGTTTATAGACATGCCACGAAACTGGTTCCAGAAATACGCAATCTCAGTTATGAGGAGAGGCTGAGGGAATTAGACTTAACACCACTCGAGGCTAAAAGAATTAGGAGAGATATGGTGATTTTTAAATTCCTTCATGGTTATGACAGAGTGGATATGGATCGATATTTTGATATGACCTGTACTACAACAAGAGGTCGTAGTTTAAAGCGTCGTAAGAAAACTCCTTTGCAGGATGTAAGGAAATAATTTTTTAGTGTAAGAGTAGTTGATAATTGGAATTCGGTCAGCACAGAGGTGATGAATGCTTACTCAATCAATAGTTTTAAGGACACTTTTGATAAGTATCACTAAGTACAAAATGCAACCGACCAGGAGACGTGAAGTTACGATCTTGGGTCTCTTTCACAATTAGGTAATTAGGTAATTACTTAATAGCTTAAATCAAGCCCTTTTAAGATTTAGTGTTGCCATATGGGAGGATGGTAAATAATCTGTACACAGGACTCTGAGTTCTATGATAACTTCATGCTACAACCTAAATACAAGCACACTCATATTAATCATCATACCATTAATGATATTAAATTCTTAACATTATCAATCAAAGAAATAACAAAATTAAGCAAATTATAATTAAACAGAGAATCTTTAACGTTTACAATATCTTAGACTTAGATAAACTCTTAATCAAAATCTCGCCTCATTACACTCTCTCTGCCATTCTTCTTTTGCTTGGGAAATCACTTCTTGCTCTTTTATAATTCTGCCAGGCTTTTGTGCTTTATCTCCTCTTATACCTTTTCCAGCATTTGTCTCTTCACTCCTTAGCCCTCTTACACTCATTATTGAACCATTTATCTCTGACATGAATAACTCTTATTTTAGTGGAAGGTATGCAATAACATACTATCTTCCCATATTCCTCATAAAGGTTTCGTACATTTCTTTTACAAAATTTGTTGTTAAATAAGGTCCTCCAGTTAATAACTGCAAAAAACTCATTAATTTTGATGTAATCTCCTTTCGGATAATTTCCTCTCGAGTCCCTCTCAGTGCCTCTACTTTCTGGAAGAATATCTTAGATGATATACTCCATCAGTAACACACAGTGGTCACTATTTCCAATTGGTGCTTCAAACTCATTTTTTTTCAATATCCTATACATTATCTGCAAATACTAGGTCAAACAGTGATGGCTTATCCTCACCCCTGGTTTTCGTTCGTTCCAGTACATGCTGGTGTAGGAAATTCCCTTGTAAACAACCTAGGAATCTTGTCCTGAATGAGTCCTCCCCACTGTGTGGGTCAAGATTTATCCAATCTATTTCTGGATGATTAAAATCTCCTGTAATCATAATACTACATTTTCGCTCCTGTGCAATATAAACAAATGAGATTATGACTTCAATAGTACCTATATGACTTTCCTTATAAACTTCTAGCCTATTTTGGTTCCTTGGTGGGCTATACACAACAGTTATTATAATGCTCTCTGACCCAGTATTTATGTGAGCAACAAGAAATTCCTTAAACTCATTTTCTATAGCAAACTTTATTTCTTAAACCTAAAATCTTTTACTTACGAGCAATGCTATCCCTCCCCCAGTCTTCTCAGATCTTTCAACCCTTAATATTCTGAAGCCTTGAGGAAAAACTTCAAACTGTTTATGTCCTTACTTATCTTAGTCTCTGTAACCGTTACTATATCTGCCTTACTGTTGTGAATCCTATAATTTAATTCTACTACCTTACCAGCCACCCCATCAGCATTAGGGTTCAGCAGTCTTAATGAGACTGCACCCCCTGATCTTCTTGCATTATCTTCTTTATCTCCCCTTTGACTGGAAGAACTCTGAAATAAAAATTGTATTTTTTTTTTTCATTTCTTCCCTTATTAAACCTTCTAGTTCCTTGCAACAAGAGTATGATTTTCTCCATCTCTTCCTGTGTTCTTTATGGTATAATAAACACTGTTCTAAATTCTTGAGGGTATTTTAGGTTTTTAACCCTCATCAATTCTTCTCTACATGTGCCCCCTCTCTCAGAGGTTACTTTCATTATCCTCGCCTTTCCATTCTTGGAATATATACCAATTCCGAGAATGTTTACAATATTCTCTGGTTCACATACTATTCCAAGCTTCCTTATCAAGTCTAAAACCCTGGCTATACTATGTTCAAGTCTCCCCTGCCATGTTGACTCCTTGGATTCACTTATGTCTGGGATTACTACTGATTTCTCTTTATCAAGTGCCTGTTTGATCAGTGGATTAGCCCTTTCAATCACAACATCTTTCATATTTCTAATATTGTTTCTTTATAATCAACAGTATTTACATTTTTCAGTGCTACCTACCTCACTGCCTCTTTTACTGCCCCATTTTACTTTACTACATCAGCAAAGGAACCTGTAATGGCCTCATGTTCCTTATTTAGCTCCTGAAACAGTTTTCCAAACAGTTCAATGTTATCCTTTACCTGGACATTCCAAGCTGCAATCTCGTTTCTCTCAGAAGAGAGCAGTGAACTAATATTTACTTCATGAAGGCTGTCACTTAATTGTCTGTTGTTATCTTCTTGTTTACAAATTTTAAAATCTAGTTAACTCTTTTCCCCTTCCAAATTTTTTATTCGTTTTTCTTGTTCTTTTCTCTCTTCACCTTGTGCCTTATTAAATTCCTCTGAAGTTTTTATTTCTCCATAAGTGTTTTATTCTTTTTCATTTCCCTATCCATATTCCGAATTTTATCATCCAAGTTTATTACAAGGGTCTAAAGGTCCCCGACGTTATGTTTCAGGTTCCAAAGAGTTACTCCTTCTCCTATAACCCCAAGGGATCCTCTACCCCCCTCCCCGACCGACTACAGAACGGGGGTTAGAGACAGAGATGGTCTCATCCTGACATTTTGAGTTTCACAAAATACAGGAAGGAGTAAACAAAAGTTTTTTTTTTTTAACCTCACATAAAATCTATATTTTCTTATGTGTACTACTTTCGTTACTTAGTTAATATTTTCTATGAAACATTTTCCTGGTAACACACGTCCTACCTTGAGATTTAAGTTTGGTTATAAAAAAAAAAATCCTACATGAAGAAATGCTTGAATATGCAACCTAGGAAAAACAGTTGATGCTTTGAACACTTTTCTGCTATATTTTCCTCTTAACTGCTGATCCGATAGTTTCAGAAAATAAAGATTAGTTAATTGTTAAACAAGATATGTTATCACAGGATCAAAGTTTAAATCTAACTCAATTTAAACGGAAAAAAATCAAGGAAAGAGAAGGAGAGAGAAAAAAAACTAATATGCTACCTGGCAACTTAACAAATTTTGGCAGATCTTTTATTTCATATTTCTTTATTTATTCATTTATTTGTATAATAATCTGACTATTAAACAAATCTTTATGGGAAGGATATTGTTTTAACAATTGTTACCCCTCACTGCTTCATCACATGGCAACTCCCTTCATACCCATTCATCACAATTCACTGTGGTAGCAGGTGCGAGACATCCCTTTGGCATACGTTATCTACACATAATACTCCTCCACTCATCCTTATCTCTTCCATGATCTCTTCCCTGATCCACTAACATTCCACGTGCTTCCAATGCCCTTTCAACGTCATCCATTTATCTCATTCTAAGTCTATTTTGGCTTAACTCCAACCACTTCTGCACTCCACATTCTCTTTGCTAGTCGTTCATCACTCATCTTTTCCATGTGTTTAAACCAATTCAATACCTATATGACAGCTTTATCTTAACACCTGTTCTCTGCCTGACTTCCTCATTTCTTACTCTATGTATTCTAGATACACCAATCATACTTCTGAAACACTTCATCTCCATTACATCAAATTGCTCTTTTCATTCTCTTTTGCATTCCAAGTCTCTGCTCCATACAATGCAGTCAGCACAATCACACCTTCATACATCCTTCTCTTTGAATTCATTCTTAAATACCCATTTCTCATCATACTTTTCAAACAACCTAGACATTTATTCGCTTCCTTCACTCTATGACTTACCTCCGCATCCACTCGTTCATTCCTTGCTACGTGCAACCACAGTTACTTAAAACTCTCAACTTCTTCAAGCAACTCCCCATTCACTACTACATTCAATTCTGCCAACATTAACACTCCTCGTACATCTTAAGGTTTTATTTTTACTAATATTCACCCACAACTTCCTTCTATCACACACCGAAACAAACTCAGTCACCAAATGATTCAGTTTATTCTCAATATTAGTCACCAGTACTGTGTCATCTGCGAACAGCAATTGATTCACTTTCCACAACCTTCCATACTTACCCACTAATTCCAAGCCTCTGTCTTATACTCTTTCATTTACTTCTCTTACCACTCCATCCATCTACACATCAAACAACCATGGAGACAACACAACCT
This sequence comes from Halocaridina rubra, assembly GCA_037179515.1. Taxonomy (NCBI): domain Eukaryota; kingdom Metazoa; phylum Arthropoda; class Malacostraca; order Decapoda; family Atyidae; genus Halocaridina; species Halocaridina rubra. The sequence goes on along the minus strand of JAXCGZ010013306.1, from coordinate 68,721 downwards.
TGACGTAATCCTACCTTTATCTCAAATCAATTACTCATACCATTTCCAACTCTCACATGCTCTACTATTAATGTAAAAACTCTTGACATCATTAAACAAACTTCCACTAATTCTATGCAGTTGTAATACACTCCACAAAGCCTCTCTATCAACCCCGTCATACACTTTCTGTAAGTCCATGAAAGCTCAAAAAATGTCCCTAACTTGTTCTAAGAAATTCTCACACACCTATCTTACCATAAACACCTGATCTACACATCCTCTTCTTCTCCTAAACCCACACCGTACTTCCCAATCAGTCTCTCGGTACTTTTCCTAATTCTCTCGATTAAAACTCTTACATATATCTTACCAACTACACTCAACAAACTAATTCCCCTAATTCCTTCTTTATAGAGTGGAACTATGCATACACTCCTCCAGTCAACTGGGACTCTCCCTCTCCTGAAACATACATTCAATACTAATGCCTCCCCACCTTTTGAAAATCATTTTCATAACACCCATGTATCCCTAGTGCTTTACCTGATTTCATTGCTCTCAATGCCAAATGTACCTCTTCTTTTATTTCCCTGCCTTTCTCTTCACCCAACATGGGATTCTCCGTTCATATCCTATAGCCACAATCTCTGTCTCTCTATCTTCTTCCTCATTCAGTAGTTCCTTGATATACTTAACCCATTTCTCTCTCTCTCTCTCTCTCTCTCTCTCTCTCTCTCTCTCTCTCTCTCTCTCTCTCTCTCTCTCTCTCTCTCTCTCTCCAGAGACAGTTAGCTCTGGAGACTATCGCTGATGTATCCACGTCTGTCCCTGCAGCACACCACGTCTATGTTGATGGTTCTGTGCAAGCAGATGGGAGGGCGGCATGTGCTGTGTTTTCCCCCACCATGGAGCCGCCTGTGCCGGCTGATTCATGGATTGGCCGTAGACTACCCACCTCGTCGAGCTCCACCTACTGTGAACTGAATACCATCTTGGATGCCGTGACTCTCCTTGTTCGACGACGAGTGAATGGGGTAATAATTTGTGACTCCCAATCGGCCCTACAAGCCCTATCCTCGCCAAGACCTATCTGTGGCCGTGCTGTGGGAAATATACTATGTCGCCTCGCAGCCGCTCGGGATGCTTCTCTTGTTGTGTCATTTGTGTGGACTCCATCCCACATTGGGCTGACTGGCAACGACACAGCTGATCGTCTTGCCAAGGCGGCCTGTATGCTGGATGGGCATGCTGTGGACGCTGAGCCCTCCCTCCGATGCCTACGTAACATCATCTACTCAGCTGGGTTTGCCATGACGGTCCAGAGCAGGGACACGGAGAGGGCCAACAGTGTGTCCATACAGCACCATGATCACTTCCTTCACAGTCGCTACAAGTATCGCAGACGCGGGTTAATGGTGCGGAAAAACAATGTAGTTAGTGCTCGGCTCAGAATGGGGTATCGGCCTTTATGGCAGGTCTCCCAGACTCTAGATATGCCACAGTACACCTCCTGTACATTATGCGACCGAACTAATGCTAACACTCTTGACCACTATTGTCTTCAGTGCCCCGCAGTGAGAGATGTTTTACCACGAGGTCAGAACTTAATACAGATCTGCTCATTTTTACTTAATGATGACAACCTTGATGTTATTCTTGCTCGTTTTCCTCACTTTGGTGGCCATTAATTATATTGAATTATACATATATTTTCTGTATGTTGCTATATAATTCTGTTTGTGCATTCTGCGTTTCTCTGAGCTTTACTTTTGCATATAATGTACTCTGTGCTGCCATTCTGTGAGTTGTCTGTTAGTATGCAGCAATGTTTTATCAAAATGTACACCTCCCTGTAAACCATGTTCAATTCTTGGTTTTATATCCATTTGAAGCATTATTTGTATGAACTCATGTAATGTCTGACGCCTTGGCGCAATAAATTAATAAAATAAAATAAATAACTCTCTCTCTCTCTCTCTCTCTCTTCTTCTTCTTCTTCTTCTTCTTCTTCTTCTTCTTCTTCTTCTTCTTCTTCTTCTTCTTCTTCTTCTTCTTCTTCATTCAATGGTTCCTTGATATACTCAACCCATTTCTCTCTCTCTCTCTCTCTCTCTCTCTCTCTCTCTCTCTCTCTCTCTCTCTCTCTCTCTCTCTCTCTCTCTCTCTCTCTCTCTCTCTCTCTCTCTCTCACCTTTATTGAGTCTACTCGTAATTGCCAATTTCCTCCTTACCAAACTCACCTTTCTGCACTCTTTTCACTTCCTTCCAAAATATCTTTTTTATTGCTTTCAAAATTTACAGACAAGCTTCTACCCCCCCTCTCACATTCGCTTATCTTTTTGCCTCCCTCAGCACACGCTTAGCTAATCTCCTCTTTGCTCTATACCTTTCATATGTTTCTACTTTAATTATCTGCAACTATACCTCAAATGCCTGCTACTTTTCAGTTACTACTGCACTCATCTCATTCCACCATTCGCTACCCTTCATTTTACTTCCACCTGTTAATCTTCTTACTCGCGCTGCTTCTGTATACTTCATAACTACCTCCTTCAAAGACTTCCAATCTTCTTCCATTCTCTCATCCACCTTTTCTTTCATCACATTCCGCATATTCCTCAGACTAGCTTTAGCCTTATACTCACAGTCTTTCTCTTTATTATTCAGTTTTTTTTTTATGATTGTGACACCAGCACGGGCCAGAAAAAAATATAAAATAAAACAGCCCTCATTGGGCCTAGGCACGAAGAATACACAAAGAGAAACAGAAATGGAGAGTGTAATGACTTGTCAGATGTGAAGGGATAATAAAAGATGTGTGATGAATATCCAAGAATATTCAGTGTAGCTGTAGGCATAGAAAAAGAACCGTAACTGAAGGAAGACTTAACATCGAACTGTCCTGGACAGACCTATTTAAGTTCAAAAAACCTTCAGTTGTAGTATCGCAACGGGCGGTTGGTGCCATGAGCCAACTTACCTCTCTTCCTCTCTCTCTTCTCCTATCTCTCCACTTTACTCTGACTCTACTTTCCACTACATAATGATCAGATATATATATATATATATATATATATATATATATATATATATATATATATATATATATATATATATATATATATATATATATATATATATATATATATATTTATATATATATATATATATATATATATATATATATATATATATATATATATATATATATATATATATATATATATATATATATATATATATATATATATATATATATATATATATATATATATATATATATATATATATATATATATATATATATATATATATATATATAGGGCCATGGTTGCTTAATGGTATCGCTAAATACCAAAATTTCTAATACTTTCGTGCACTTTTTTAATTTTTTTTTCTTACGAGTGTTACACCAGGACGTACCAAAGAAAAAGAAAAATAAGACTGCCCTTATCCGGCCTGAATACGGAGAAAACATAAAATAAATAGAAACTGAGATGGAGAGTGTCGTAACTTGTCAGATGTGAAGAGATAATAATAGATCTGAGGTCTGTGACAAATATCCAAGTATATCTGGTGTTGATGTACACAGATAAAGAACCGTATGTGAAGGAAGACTTAACAATGAACTGTCCTGGACAGTCCTATTTAAGTCCACAAGAAATTATGCTGCAGTATCGCAACGGACAGTTGGTGCCATACGCCAACCTACTATATGTGAATTTATGCTGATAACAATTATTCAACTGTGAAAGACGAAAAACTAGTTTGCATTTTAGTCTGTATGTCAATAATATAGCGAGTGGCTCTCTCTCTCTCTCTCTCTCTCTCTCTCTCTCTCTCTCTCTCTCTCTCTCTCTCTCTCTCTCTCTCTCTCTCTCTCTCTCTCTCTCTCTCTCAATAGCGGTACAAACTTTAATGTCACAATCCGTGTACGAAAACTGAGGTAACTACAATTTTAAAAATAAAGTCACGGTGAGAACGCAAATTTTTGAAATCAGTCGTAAATACAGTATACACCTGGCTCTATTTATGAGAGAGAGAGAGAGAGAGAGAGAGAGAGAGAGAGAGAGAGAGAGAGAGAGAGAGAGAGAGAGAGAGAGAGAGAGAGAGAGAGAGAGATTCCTTTACTTATAGGGACAGTGCATAGTAAATATTTTCAAGACTATCGGAACAAGAATGCATAGACAATATTTGCATGCAATGACACTTTCACCCCTAAGCAAAAGCTTTATACTGTATCATTCATTGTCTGCTTTATAAAAAGGTTAAGGTGATCGTTAGATAGTAGAACACTGCATTTTTATCCGGTCATATCGCGTCATTACATAATGAGGGAGTGCAGTATGCAACTTTGCTATATGAATGTGCAGTAATACGAACCGTGATATATATATATATATATATATATATATATATATATATATATATATATATATATATATATATATATATATATATATATGTGTGTGTGTGTGTGTGTGTGTGTGTGTGTGTGTGTGTGTGTGTGTGTGTGTGTGTGTGTGTTCCGGTTTTGCGTCACGGACTCCCTTTTCTACCAAGGGCTAGGACGGTTGCTTGTTGCGATGGACTTGTTTTGGCAGATGAAATCGTTGCCCTCAGTGCATGCCCTTGCTAACCTCAGACCGTGACGGGGCGCGAACCCTCGACCTGACGCCTCAGAGTCGCGGATGATACCGCTTGAGCCACGGTGACTACTACTATCTATCTATCTATCTATCTATCTATCTATCTATCTATATATAATAATGATATTAATGATATTAATAATAATAATAATAAAATCTTGTAGCAATCATATATATATATATATATATATATATATATATATATATATATATATATATATATATATATATATATATATATATATATATGTGTGTGTGTGTGTGTGTGTGTGTGTATATACATACATATATATATATATATATATATATATATATATATATATATATATATATATATATATATATATATATATATATATATATATATATATATATATATATATATATATATATATATATAATAATAATAATAATAATAATAATAATAATAATAATAATAATAAAAATAATAATAATAATAATAATAATAATAATAATAATGATAATGGATTCTGTTTTACGTCACGAACTCCCTTTTCTACTAAGGGCTAGGACGGTTGCCTTCTTACAAAGGACTTGTTTTGGCAGATGTAATCGTTACCCTGAGTGTATTGTATGCCCTTACTAACCTCAGTCCGTGACGGGGCGCGAACCCTCGACCTGCCGCCTCAGAGTCGCAGACGCTACCATTTTGCCACGGAGAGTACAATAATAATAATAATAATAATAATAATAATAATAATAATAATAATAATAATAATAATAATAATAATAATAATAATAATAATAATAATAATAATAATAATAATAATAATAATAATAATAATAATAATAATAATAATAATATAATAATAATAAAATCTTGTAGCTATCATATGTGATAGGTAATCTACATAATACTGCAGAAATAATAATAATGATAATAATAATAATAATAATAATAATAATAATAATAATAATAATAATAATAATAATAATAATAAAATCTTGTAGCACTCATATGTTTCAAGTAGTTTACGTAATCCTGCAGAAATAATAATAATAATACTAATACTAATAATAATAATAATAATAATAATAAAAATAATAATAATAATAATAATAATAATAATAATAATAATAATAATAATGAAGAAGAAGGGGAAGAGAATGAGGAGGAGTAGGAGAATAACTGTAGCATTACCTTTTCATATTAGCATTTCCCAGTCAATTCAATATCTGTATTGATTAAGATAATGATAAATTCACTTTTAATAAACTAAAATCGCAAGAGAAAAATCAAATATTCACATACGGAATATTACGACAACAGCAAGAACAATTACTGACCTTTAATGAACTGGAGACGCATTTCATGGTCTGCCTGCGCTGTTGTAGGTCAATGAACGTTTTTCGACATCCAATTCTACATATTTGACCTTTTAGTATTCAAACCCAATTACGGAAAGCAATTAAAAACAAAAAACGCCACACACACACACACACACACACACGACCATTCCAGGCGTGAATTGAAAGTTAATTTGAAAGACCACACCAAACAAAAACAAAAATGTTCAAAGTTTAACACCTTTTACTTGTGACATAAGAAGAAAGATGGACTGCGTGATGGCAGAAAGACGTTAAAATGAAGATGACATTGGTGTAAAATATATAAATGGAAAGGTTCTTTCCAGCCTCTTGCATTATCATCGAGTACGCAGTCACCACAGGGTGGGAAGCCTTACTATCGAGACTGATTCATCATTAACGAAATGTGGGTGAGTTGGAATCTCATAGTTTCCTATTTTCTTACTGTCCCGTCCTTCTTTTCGGAAAAGAGAAATTTCGATTTATACAACTGAAGAAATGGAAACTCATATGCCAAACACAGTTAAAAAGAGGTTTGCATCTTGAGTCATAATTAACTCTTAATTTTTTTATGTAAGTACTGTGGAATGAAATTGATTCTTTAATATGAATCTTAATATCCGATTACTACATTGGTATCTCTTCTACTCTATGGCTTTTTCTGATACAGTTAGTTGGTGTTAAATAAAAAGTGAAGAAAAGATGGAGGCCCTTTTACATATCTCTAAAATGAATTTAGATTTCAATTAAGATTTCAGTATATATTTATCAATTCTACACAATTCAGTTAGCTGATGGTTACTCTCTGTAATTAAACACTAAATGCCATTACAGAATCACACATACCGTGTTTTCTTACTCAACATTTTATCTCTTTGTATCAATAATAACGGTTATTACATTTAGAGAATAAAATCTGATGCTTGAGGTTTCGGTCACCTTTTCATTATATCATCAACACAACTCTTCATCTTCCCTCTCTTAATATATTTTTTACAAGCCCTCCCCCCAAAAAAATTTTCATCTCATGAATACTTGTATCCGATTAATCTGCTCTCTGGGGGTAATCATCGTCTCTTTGTCTATATTGTAATTATCCATTCAACGCCCTCCAAGAAAAATGTCCATCTTCATGTTCAATCATAAATACCTTTCTTTACCTTAATTTCCATTCTTTGCCTAGCCTTACCCTTTTTTTCCTCTCAGAGGTGGTATGCAAGTACCTTACACCTTCATCAGCAGAATTTACCAAAAGATACATTCATTTCGACAAACTAATGCAAAATTACCATTCTTAAGCCATCTCCCAAACCTACCTAGTAGGGTTTTTGCGAACGTATATCATGTCTTACATAAGACACTGTCCCGAAAAGCCAGCAGGGATGTCACGTTACAACAATAACAGAATAGCAACAGCTAAGCTTTCATCTTAAGTTCATCCTAAACACCTCTTTCATTTGACAATAACAAGAAAATAAATTTGGAGAAGAAGAGTTTGTCACCCTACTCCAATATCCCATTACACTGGAGAGAAGGGAAGTATTTTTTTTTTTTTTTACAACTCCAAGAAAACTTATTAAACGAGTGCTGTAGCAATCCATATGCCGCTTCCCCACTTTAATTTTCTCTCTTTTCTCATGTACAAGAGTGAATTCAGCTCTCGTGTTCAAGGAAAATGCCCTAGTCTCCTAATGTCCCATACCTTGGTTGGTTCTCGTTTCCAGTGCAATTTAGATGTATGAAAACATTTCCAGGAAGTGGGGCACTGCAATTCTATTGCTCCCTATATATCTTGGCTATTTCTTTGATATACAGGTGTACTATTAATTCCTCATCTTTCCCCAGGCATACTAATATAACTGTATGCAAGAAAATACCCTCTGCAACAAGATACCTGTCATCATTACTTATATGAGTTGTGTATATGTAGAACTAACAACTTTCTCAAATAGAATTTTCCTTATTAATCATCATTGTACTGATAAAAGTATTTTTCGACAACTATATATATTTTCTAACTCGGAAGTTATTCCTCTTGCCCTGAAACTGTTTATTTAATTTTTCGTGTTTATTTACTCTCTTAAAGCATAAACACTAATAAAATATACAACTACATATCCCCTCACTTAACTTGTTTCTAGTAACCAAATTCTCTTTGTTAATGCACAAACTTTGTGGTATGGTTCCCGTCCTTTCTCAAATTTATCAAAATAATTCTGCAGGAGTGGGTCCCAAAACTAAATAACACAGTTTAGGTCTCTTTGTGCACCATATATATGTATTTTTGAATATTTCTTTGACTGTGAATTCCAAAGCCACCTAAATGTTGGCTTGCAGAATATATAATAATTCCTTTATTCGCTAAATATATTTATAGAAAGACATCTAATAAGCTACTAAGTCTAGCACCATTTGATTAATGCTTTCTAGTACTACCCAATCAACCTGTATACTCAGTCTCGAAGCCTCGTGCAATTTACAATTTAGATTGAGTTTAAAAAAAAAAAATACGATCTTCATATTTACTGAATCACAATAATTCTGCCATAGATAAAGACCTCCTTAACTCGACGCTATCTGGAAAACTTCAAATACATATCAAAATGATCGTCAGTTACTATGTATCAGACTAACCATACAACATATAGAGACATCTAGAAAGCCAAGTCATAATTTTCATTACTCTCTTCTTGGACCATCCTATCATTTACACATCAATATAGACTTCTAGCTACTAGAACATCATTAACATTTAATAAGAGAGGCGGATCTAGGAATGATCCTTGCAGAACAACGCTAGTTACACCTTTCTAAGCTTGCAAACTTTGCTTCATCCTTACTCTCCTTTTCATTTCATAATTTTCAAAGACTTTTGTTTACATCATGCATGGGTTTGGCTAAAGCATGTAACCATCAGAACTGATGAAAAAAGAATAAAAGATCAAAGTCACAGCAACAAACTTAGGCAAGCTATAACAAATGCTTAAAAAAAACTATTGCTTAATTTAAAACTTTTTACCAACAACAATTCCTACGTGTTAAATGCTTTAATTTCTCTAGCAAAAGGTCAAGTAAGAAGATGATGTGACTCAACATTAAATACAACCTGGATTAAATTCTCAGCATACAATTATCAGCAGACATAGACAATCCAAAACGATGTCTTGCTTTGCACTGTTCATGATTACCATTATATATATATATATATATATATATATATATATATATATATATATATATATATATATATATATATATATATATATATATATATATATATGAAAATTTAACTAATTTCAGGGTTTTCCAGAAAGCTTCCAAATGCATTTATATCTTTGCAAAGAATATACTTTAAAATTTATACCGCCCATCACACACACACACACACACACACACACACACACACACACACACACACACACACACACACACGCACGCACGCACACACACACACACACACACACACACACACACACACACACACAGATTTAGATGTTCATAAAGCTACAGGTCCTGATGACATATCCCCTCATGTGCTTAAAAAATGCGCAAACACAATATCAGTGGCACTAAGTATCATATTTAAGGAGTCACTGGAGTCGGGGGAGATTCCAAGATGCTGGAAACAAGCAAATGTGATACCTATCTTCAAAAAGGGAAGGAGGGATACAGCTCTGAACTATAGACCAGTTTCCTTGACCAGCATAGTTTGCAAAGTTATGGAGAAACTACTAAGGAAACATATCTCTCTTCACTTGGAATCCTTCAACTTTTTGTCAGTGAGGCAACATGGCTTCAGAGAAGGAAGATCAACAGTAACAAACTTATTAGAATTTTATGATGAGGTAAGCCAAATCTTACAGGAAAGAGAGGGCTGGGCAGATTGCATATTCCTAGACTTCCAGAAAGCGTTTGACACTGTTCCACATGGGAGACTTATTAGGAAGCTGCAATCAATGGCTAGAATAGGTGGAAATGTCTTGGAATGGATAAAAACTTACTTAGAAGGAAGGGAACAGAGGGTTAGAGTAAGACACTCAGTGTCTGAATGGAGAAGAGTTAGTAGTGGAGTTCCACAGGGTTCAGTTTTAGGGCCACTTTTGTTCCTTGTATATGTAAATGACCTACCAGAGTCTGTAAATTCATTCATGAATATGTTTGCAGATGATGCAAAGATTGTGAAGAAAGTAAAAAACGAGAACAATGGTAGAGAACTTCAGGAGGATCTAAATAATCTGCATGAGTGGTCAGAAAAGTGGCTAATGAAATTCAATACCTCAAAATGTAAGGTAATGAGAATGGGTACAAGTGCAAGAAGGCCCAAGCTTGACTACTCGGTGGCTGGAGTACAACTTCAAGAGACAGAAAATGAGAGAGATCTAGGAGTAAACATACTGGCAGATTTGTCTCCAGAAATACATATAAATGGCGTAGTAAGGGCAGCATATGCATTCTTATGAAATGTAAGGGTAGCCTTCAGGCACATGGACAAGGAAATGTTCAGAAATATTTATGTAACCTATGTGAGGCCAAAACTCGAATATGCAGCCCCCTTTTGGAATCCGCACTTGAAAAAGCACATAGCTAAGCTTGAAAAAGTTCAAAGACATGCCACGAAACTGGTGCCAGAAATACGCAATCTCGGTTATGATGAGAGGCTGAGGGAATTAGACTTGCCATCACTCGAAGCTAGAAGAGTAAGGGGGGATATGGTGACAGTCTTTAAATTCCTTCATGGTTATGATAGAGTGGATAGGGATGGATATTTCGATATGGCTGGCTCTAGAACTAGAGGTGATAGTTTGAAGCTTCGTAAGAAAACTTGTTTGCAGGATGTAAGGAAATACTTTTTCAGTGTAAGAGTAGTTGATAATTGGAATTGGCTAAGCGAGGAGGTAGTTAATGCTATCTCAATCCATAGTTTTAAGGACAGGCACGATAAGTATCACTAAGTCTAAAAATGGAACCGATCAGGAGACGGGAAGATACGAGCTTTGGGCTCTTTCCCGTAAACACAATTAGGTAATCACACACACACACACACACACACACACACACACACACACACACACACACACACACACACACACACACACACCAACATGTAATGGAACCAACAAGAGCCAGGGGTGGGGATGAGCCATCAGTACTTGATCTAGTGTTCACAGATAATGTGTTGGATATTGAAAATATTGAGTATGAACCACCAATTGGAAAGAGTGACCACTGTGTGTTGTTGATGGAGTATATCATTGAAGATATTCTTCCTGAGAGTAGAGGCACTGAGGACATGAGGAGGAACTATCCGAAAGGAGATTACATCAAAATGAATGAGCTTTTTGCAGTTATTGACTGGAGAACCTTATTTTACAACAAATCTGTACAAGAAATGTATGACATCTTTTGTGAGAAATATGGGAAGATAGTAGATTGCTGCATACCTGTCACCAAAGTAGGTGTAATTCATGCCAGAGAGAAATGGTTCGATAATGGGTGTAAAAGAGCTAAGGAGTGGAGAGACAAATGCTGGAAAAGGTATAGGAGGAGAAAAAACATAAATGCCTGGCAAACCTACAAAAGAGCAAGAAATGACTACCTAAGTAAAAGGAGAGAGGCAGAGAGAGATTATGAGAGGGACATCACCAGGAAGGCTAAAGAAAATCCCAAGCTTTTCCACAGCTTTATCAGAGGAAAACTGAAGGTAAAAGAACAGGTTTTAAGGCTAAAGAGAGAGGATGGAAGCATCACTGAGACGGACGAAGAGATCTGCAAAGAATTGAACAAGGAGTTTCAGTCAGTATTTACAGTAGAAAATACCCCACCCCCTCAGATTGCAGTGATAGAAGCTCAAGGGCCGGTATTAGAGAACATCAACCTTACAGCCACAGAGGTATGCAAAGCACTGATGGATTTAGATGTTCATAAAGCTACAGGTCCTGATGACATATCCCCTCATGTGCTTAAAAAATGCGCAAACACAATATCAGTGGCACTAAGTATCATATTTAAGGAGTCACTGGAGTCGGGGGAGATTCCAAGATGCTGGAAACAAGCAAATGTGATAACTATCTTCAAAAAGGGAAGGAGGGATACGGCTCTGAACTATAGACCAGTTTCCTTGACCAGCATAGTTTGCAAAGTTATGGAGAAACTACTAAGGAAACATATCTCTCTTCACTTGGAATCCTTCAACTTTTTGTCAGTGAGGCAACATGGCTTCAGAGAAGGTAGATCAACAGTAACAAACTTATTAGAATTTTATGATGAGGTAAGCCAAATCTTACAGGAAAGAGAGGGCTGGGCAGATTGCATATTCCTAGACTTCCAGAAAGCGTTTGACACTGTTCCACATGGGAGACTTATTAGGAAGCTGCAATCAATGGCTAGAATAGGTGGAAATGTCTTGGAATGGATAAAAACTTACTTAGAAGGAAGGGAACAGAGGGTTAGAGTAAGACACTCAGTGTCTGAATGGAGAAGAGTTAGTAGTGGAGTTCCACAGGGTTCAGTTTTAGGGCCACTTTTGTTCCTTGTATATGTAAATGACCTACCAGAGTCTGTAAATTCATTCATGAATATGTTTGCAGATGATGCAAAGATTGTGAAGAAAGTAAAAAACGAGAACAATGGTAGAGAACTTCAGGAGGATCTAAATAATCTGCATGAGTGGTCAGAAAAGTGGCTAATGAAATTCAATACCTCAAAATGTAAGGTAATGAGAATGGGTACAAGTGCAAGAAGGCCCAAGCTTGACTACTCGGTGGCTGGAGTACAACTTCAAGAGACAGAAAATGAGAGAGATCTAGGAGTAAAAATACTGGCAGATTTGTCTCCAGAAATACATATAAATGGCGTAGTAAGGGCAGCATATGCATTCTTATGAAATGTAAGGGTAGCCTTCAGGCACATGGACAAGGAAATGTTCAGAAATATTTATGTAACCTATGTGAGGCCAAAACTCGAATATGCAGCCCCCTTTTGGAATCCGCACTTGAAAAAGCACATAGCTAAGCTTGAAAAAGTTCAAAGACATGCCACGAAACTGGTGCCAGAAATACGCAATCTCGGTTATGATGAGAGGCTGAGGGAATTAGACTTGCCATCACTCGAAGCTAGAAGAGTAAGGGGGGATATGGTGACAGTCTTTAAATTCCTTCATGGTTATGATAGAGTGGATAGGGATGGATATTTCGATATGGCTGGCTCTAGAACTAGAGGTGATAGTTTGAAGCTTCGTAAGAAAACTTGTTTGCAGGATGTAAGGAAATACTTTTTCAGTGTAAGAGTAGTTGATAATTGGAATTGGCTAAGCGAGGAGGTAGTTAATGCTATCTCAATCCATAGTTTTAAGGACAGGTACGATAAGTATCACTAAGTCTAAAAATGGAACCGATCAGGAGACGGGAAGATACGAGCTTTGGGCTCTTTCCCGTAAACACAATTAGGTAATCACACACACACACACACACACACACACACACACACACACACACACACACACACACACACACCAACATGTAATGGAACCAACAAGAGCCAGGGGTGGGGATGAGCCATCACTACTTGATCTAGTGTTCACAGATAATGTGTTGGATATTGAAAATATTGAGTATGAACCACCAATTGGAAAGAGTGACCACTGTGTGTTGTTGATGGAGTATATCATTGAAGATATTCCTCCTGAGAGTAGAGGCACTGAGGACATGAGGAGGAACTATCCGAAAGGAGATTACATCAAAATGAATGAACTTTTTGCAGTTATTGACTGGAGAACCTTATTTTACAACAAATCTGTACAAGAAATGTATGACATCTTTTGTGAGAAATATGGGAAGATAGTAGATTGCTGCATACCTGTCACCAAAGTAGGTGTAATCCATGCCAGAGAGAAATGGTTCGATAATGGGTGTAAAAGAGCTAAGGAGTGGAGAGACAAATGCTGGAAAAGGTATAGGAGGAGAAAAAACATAAATGCCTGGCAAACCTACAAAAGAGCAAGAAATGACTACCTAAGTAAAAGGAGAGAGGCAGAGAGAGATTATGAGAGGAACATCACCAGGAAGGCTAAAGAAAATCCCAAGCTTTTCCACAGCTTTATCAGAGGAAAACTGAAGGTAAAAGAACAGGTTTTAAGGCTAAAGAGAGCGGATGGAAGCATCACTGAGACGGACGAAGAGATCTGCAAAGAATTGAACAAGGAGTTTCAGTCAGTATTTACAGTAGAAAATACCCCACCCCCTCAGATTGCAGTGATAGAAGCTCAAGGGCCGGTATTAGAGAACATCAACCTTACAGCCACAGAGGTATGCAAAGCACTGATGGATTTAGATGTTCATAAAGCTACAGGTCCTGATGACATATCCCCTCATGTGCTTAAAAAATGCGCAAGCACAATATCAGTGGCACTAAGTATCATATTTAAGGAGTCACTGGAGTCGGGGGAGATTCCAAGATGCTGGAAACAAGCAAATGTGATAACTATCTTCAAAATGGGAAGGAGGGATACGGCTCTGAACTATAGACCAGTTTCTTTGACCAGCATAGTTTGCAAAGTTATGGAGAAACTACTAAGGAAACATATCTCTCTTCACTTGGAATCCTTCAACTTTTTGTCAGTGAGGCAACATGGCTTCAGAGAAGGTAGATCAACAGTAACAAACTTATTAGAATTTTATGATGAGGTAAGCCAAATCTTACAGGAAAGAGAGGGCTGGGCAGATTGCATATTCCTAGACTTCCAGAAAGCGTTTGACACTGTTCCACATGGGAGACTTATTAGGAAGCTGCACTCAATGGCTAAAATAGGTGGAAATGTTTTGGAATGGATAAAAACTTACTTAGCAGGAAGGGAACAGAGGGTTAGAGTAAGACACTCAGTGTCTGAATGGAGAAGAGTTAGTAGTGGAGTTCCACAGGGTTCAGTTTTAGGGCCACTTTTGTTCCTTGTATATGCAAATGACCTACCAGAGTCTAAATTCATTCATGAATATGTTTGCAGATGATGCAAAGATTGTGAAGAAAGTAAAAAATGAGAACAATGGTAGAGAACTTCAGGAGGATCTAAATAATCTGCATGAGTGGTCAGGAAAGTGGCTAATGAAATTCAATACCTCAAAATGTAAGGTAATGAGAATGGGTACAAGTGCAAGAAGGCCCAGCTTGACTACTCGGTGGCTGGAGTACAACTTCAAGAGACAGAAAATGAGAGAGATCTAGGAGTAAACATACTGGCAGATTTGTCTCCAGAAATACATATAAATGGCGTAGTAAGGGCAGCATATGCATTCTTATGAAATGTAAGGGTAGCCTTCAGGCACATGGACAAGGAAATGTTCAGAAATATTTATGTAACCTATGTGAGGCCAAAACTCGAATATGCAGCCCCCTTTTGGAATCCGCACTTGAAAAATCACATAGCTAAGCTTGAAAAAGTTCAAAGACATGCCACGAAACTGGTGCCAGAAATTCGCAATCTCGGTTATGATGAGAGGCTGAGGGAATTAGACTTGCCATCACTCGAAGCTAGAAGTGTAAGGGGGGATATGGTGACAGTCTTTAAATTCCTTAATGGTTATGATAGAGTGGATAGGGATCGATATTTCGATATGGCTGGCTCTAGAACTAGAGGTCATAGTTTGAAGCTTCGTAAGAAAACTTGTTTGCAGGATGTAAGGAAATACTTTTTCAGTGTAAGAGTAGTTGATAATTGGAATTGGCTAAGCGAGGAGGTAGTTAATGCTATCTCAATCCATAGTTTTAAGGACAGGTACGATAAGTATCACTAAGTCTAAAATGGAACCGATCAGGAGACGGGAAGATACGAGCTTTGGGCTCTTTCCCGTAAACACAATTAGGTAATCACAATTAGGTAATCACACACCAGAGTCTGTAAATTCATTCATGAATATGTTTGCAGATGATGCAAAGATTGTGAAGAAAGTAAAAAACGAGAACAACGGTAGAGAACTTCAGGAGGATCTAAATAATCTGCATGAGTGGTCAGAAAAGTGGCTAATGAAATTCAATACTTCAAAATGTAAGGTAATGAGAATGGGTACAAGTGCAAGAAGGCCCAAGCTTGACTACTCGGTGGCTGGAGTACAACTTCAAGAGACAGAAAATGAGAGAGATCTAGGAGTAAACATACTGGCAGATTTGTCTCTAGAAATACATATAAATGGCATAGTAAGGGCAGCATATGCATTCTTATCAAATGTAAGGGTAGCCTTCAGGCACATGGACAAGGAAATGTTCAGAAATATTTATGTAACCTATGTGAGGTCAAAACTCGAATATGCAGCCCCCTTTTGGAATCCGCACTTGAAAAAGCACATAGCTAAGCTTGAAAAAGTTCAAAGACATGCCACGAAACTGGTGCCAGAAATACGCAATCTCAGTTATGATGAGAGGCTGAGGGAATTAGACTTACCATCACTCGAAGCTAGAAGAGTGAGGGGGGATATGGTGACAGTCTTTAAATTCCTTCATGGTTATGATAGAGTGGATAGGGATCAATATTTTGATATGGCTGGCTCTAGAACTAGAGGTCATAGTTTGAAGCTTCGTAAGAAAACTTCTTCGCAGGATGTAAGGAAATACTTTTTCAGTGTAAGAGTAGTTGATAATTGGAATTGGCTAAGCGAGGAGGTAGTTAATGCTATCTCAATCCATAATTTTAAGGACAGGTATGATAAGTATCACTAAGTATAAAATGGAAGCGATCAGGAGACGGGAAGATACGAGCTTTGGGCTCTTTCCCGTAAACACAATTAGGTAATCACAAGCCCAAGCTTGACTACTCGGTGGCTGGAGTACGACTTCAAGAGACAGAAAATGAGAGAGATCTAGGAGTAAACATACTGGCAGATTTGTCTCCAGAAATACATATAAATGGCATAGTAAGGGCAGCATATGCATTCTTATCAAATGTAAGGGTAGCCTTCAGGCACATGGACAAGGAAATGTTCAGAAATATTTATGTAAGCTATGTAAGGCCAAAACTCGAATACGCAGCCCCCTTTTGGAATCCGCACTTGAAAAATCACATAGCTAAGCTTGAAAAAGTTCAAAGACATGCCACGAAACTGGTGCCAGAAATACGCAATCTCAGTTATGATGAGAGGCTGAGGGAATTAGACTTACCATCACTCGAAGCTAGAAGATTGAGGGGGGATATGGTGACAGTCTTTAAATTCCTTCATGGTTATGATAGAGTGGATAGGGATCAATATTTTGATATGGCTGGCTCTAGAACTAGAGGTCATAGTTTGAAGCTTCGTAAGAAAACTTCTTCGCAGGATGTAAGGAAATACTTTTTCAGTGTAAGAGTAGTTGATAATTGGAATTGGCTAAGCGAGGAGGTAGTTAATGCTATCTCAATCCATAGTTTTAAGGACAGGTATGATAAGTATCACTAAGTATAAAATGGAAGCGATGAGGAGACGGGAAGATACGAGCTTTGGGCTCTTTCCCGTAAACACAATTAGGTAATCACAAGCCCAAGCTTGACTACTCGGTGGCTGGAGTACGACTTCAAGAGACAGAAAATGAGAGAGATCTAGGAGTAAACATACTGGCAGATTTGTCTCCAGAAATACATATAAATGGCATAGTAAGGGCAGCATATGCATTCTTATCAAATGTAAGGGTAGCCTTCAGGCACATGGACAAGGAAATGTTCAGAAATATTTATGTAACCTATGTAAGGCCAAAACTCGAATACGCAGCCCCCTTTTGGAATCCGCACTTGAAAAATCACATAGCTAAGCTTGAAAAAGTTCAAAGACATGCCACGAAACTGGTGCCAGAAATACGCAATCTCAGTTATGATGAGAGGCTGAGGGAATTAGACTTACCATCACTCGAAGCTAGAAGATTGAGGGGGGATATGGTGACAGTCTTTAAATTCCTTCATGGTTATGATAGAGTGGATAGGGATCAATATTTTGATATGGCTGGCTCTAGAACTAGAGGTCATAGTTTGAAGCTTGGTAAGAAAACTTCTTTGCTGGATGTAAGGAAATACTTTTTCAGTGTAAGAGTAGTTGATAATAGGAATTGGCTAAGCGAGGAGGTAGTTAATGCTATCTCAATCCATAGTTTTAAGGACAGGTATGATAAGTATCACTAAGTATAAAATGGAAGCGATCAGGAGACGGGAAGATACGAGCTTTGGGCTCTTTCCCGTAAACACAATTAGGTAAATGCAATTAGGTATTTACATGCATATATATATATATATATATATATATATATATATATATATATATATATATATATATATATATATATATATATATATATATATATATATCTGTTAGCATACAGCACTAAATAGTAAGGAAGCTCATCACTGGAAAAAAAAAACCGGTATATTTCGGGTCCTAACTGGACCCATATATATATATATATATATATATATATATATATATATATATATATATATATATATATATATATATATATATATATATATATAATATATATATATATATGTATGTATGTATGTGATTACCTAATTGTGTTTACGGGAATGAGCCCAAAGCTCGTATCTTCAAGTCTCCTGATCGCTTCCATTTTATACTTAGTGATACTTATCATACCTGTCCTTAAAACTATGGATTGAGATAGCATTAACTACCTCCTCGCTTAGCGAATTCCAATTGTCAACTACTCTTACACTGAAAAAGTATTTCCTTACATCCTGCGAAGAAGTTTTCTTACGAAGCTTCAAACAAATTTTGAAGTATTGAATTTCATTAGCCACTTTCCTGACCACTCATGCAGATTATTTAGATCCTCCTGAAGTTCTCTACCATTGTTCTCGTTTTTTACTTTCTTCACAATCTTTGCATCACCTGCAAACATATTCATGAATGAATTTACAGACTCTGGTAGGTCATTTACATATACAAGGAACAAAAGTGGCCCTAAAACTGAACCTTGTGGAACTCCACTACTAACTCTTCTCCATTCAGACACTGAGTGTCTTACTCTAACCCTCTGTTCCCTTCCTTCTAAGTAAGTTTTTATCCATTCCAAAACATTTCCACCTATTCTAGCCATTGATTGCAGCTTCCTAATAAGTCTCCCATGTGGAACAGTGTCAAACGCTTTCTGGAAGTCTAGGAATATGCAATCTGCCCAGCCCTCTCTTTCCTGTAAGATTTGGCCTACCTCATCATAAAATTCTAATAAGTTTGTTACTGTTGATCTACCTTCTCTGAAGCCATGTTGCCTCACTGACAAAAAGTTGAAGGATTCCAAGTGAAGAGAGATATGTTTCCTTAGTAGTTTCTCCATAACTTTGCAAACTATGCTGGTCAAGGAAACTGGTCTATAGTTCAGAGCCGTATCCCTCCTTCCCTTTTTGAAGATAGGTATCACATTTGCTTGTTTCCAGCATCTTGGAATCTCCCCCGACTCCAGTGACTCCTTAAATATGATACTTAGTGCCACTGATATTGTGTTTGCGCATTTTTTAAGCACATGAGGGGATATGTCAGCAGGACCTGTAGCTTTATGAACATCTAAATCCATCAGTGCTTTGCATACCTCTGTGGCTGTAAGGTTGATGTTCTCTAATACCGGCCCTTGAGCTTCTATCACTGCAATCTGAGGGGGTGGGGTATTTTCTACTGTAAATACTGACTGAAACTCCTTGTTCAATTCTTTGCAGATCTCTTCATCCATCTCAGTGATGCTTCCATCCGCTCTCTTTAGCCTTAAAACCTGTTCTTTTACCTTCAGTTTTCCTCTGATAAAGCTGTGGAAAAGCTTGGGATTTTCTTTAGCCTTCCTGGTGATGTCCCTCTCATAGTCTCTCTCTGCCTCTCTCCTTTTACTTTGGTAGTCATTTCTTGCTCTTTTGTAGGTTTGCCAGGCATTTATGTTTTTTCTCCTCCTATACCTTTTCCAGCATTTGTCTCTCCACTCCTTAGCTCTTTTACACCCATTATCGAACCATTTCTCTCTGGCATGAATTACACCTACTTTGGTGACAGGTATGCAGCAATCTACTATCTTCCCATATTTCTCACAAAAGATGTCATACATTTCTTGTACAGATTTGTTGTAAAATAAGGTTCTCCAGTCAATAACTGCAAAAAGCTCATTCATTTTGATGTAATCTCCTTTCGGATAGTTCCTCCTCATGTCCTCAGTGCCTCTACTCTCAGGAAGAATATCTTCAATGATATACTCCATCAACAACACACAGTGGTCACTCTTTCCAATTGGTGGTTCATACTCAATATTTTCAATATCCAACACATTATCTGTGAACACTAGATCAAGTAGTGATGGCTCATCCCCACCCCTGGCCCTTGTTGGTTCCATTACATGTTGGTGTAGGAAATTCCCTTGTACGCAATCTAGGAATCTTGCCCCGAATGAGTCCTCACCACTGTGTGGGTCAAGATTTATCCAATCTATCTCTTTATGATTAAAGTCTCCCATAATCAAAATCCTACATTTTTTCTCCCGTGCCATGTTAACAACTGAGTTTATGACTTCAATAGTACCTATATGACTTTCCTCATAAACTTCAAGCCTATTTTGGTTCCTTGGTGGGTTGTATACAACAGTTATATGTGTGTGTGTGTGTGTGTGTGTGTTATTACCTAATTGTGTTTACGGGAAAGAGCCCAAAGCTCGTATCTTCCCGTCTCCAGATCGGTTCCATTTTAGACTTAGTGATACTTATCATACCTGTCCTTAAAACTATGGATTGAGATAGCATTAACTACCTCCTCGCTTAGCCAATTCCAATTATCAACTACTCTTACACTGAAAAAGTATTTCCTTACATCCTGCAAAGAAGTTTTCTTACGAAGCTTCAAACTATGACCTCTAGTTCTAGAGCCAGCCATATCAAAAAATCGATCCCTATCCACTCTATCATAACCATGAAGGAATTTAAATACTGTCACCATATCCCCCCTCACTCTTCTAGCTTCGAGTGATGGTAAGTCTAATTCCCTCAGCCTCTCATCATAACTGAGATTGCGTATTTCTGGCACCAGTTTCGTGGCATGTCTTTGAACTTTTTCAAGCTTAGCTATGTGCTTTTTCAAGTGCGGATTCCAAAAGGGGGCTGCATATTCGAGTTTTGGCCTCACATAGGTTACATAAATATTACATAAATATTATGTGTGTGTGTGTGTGTATATATATATATATATATATATATATATATATATATATATATATATATATATATATATATATATATATATATATATATATATATATATATATATATATATATATATATATATATATATATATATATATATATATATATATATATAACTGAACTGTTACATACAGTCTAAAATGGCAGGAAATGCCCATTAGAAAAAACGACGAAAATAGATTTGAAGAACTTATTAATTTCGTGACCTTAACTGGTCACCTTCTCAAAGAGAAGGTGGCCAGTTAAGGTCACGAAATTAAGAAGTACTTCAAATATATATATATATATATATATATATATATATATATATATATATATATATATATATATATATATATATATATATATATATATATATATATATATATATATAACACTGAACTGTTAAAATACAGTCTAAAATGGCAGGAAAAACCCATTAGAGAAAACTACGAAAATAGATTTGAAGTACTTATTAATTTCTTGACCTTAACTGGTCACCTTCTCAAAGAGAAGGTGGCCAGTTAAGGTCACGAAATTAATAAGTACTTCCAATATATATATATATATATATATATATATATATATATATATATATATATATATATATATATATATATATATATATATATATATATATTTCTGCTCATACAGTATTACTAGAGATTTCCCTTGATTTAATGATTTTATAACCATGATTCGCACCATATTACTGTTTTGGAGACATTGTAATCCACCACTTTAAGATTCAAAGATAGCCTTCCGGTTACAAATCCTGTCAAGTATTTTTACTATATACTTAAATAATTACTTCTTGACGGCTTATTCCTCATCCCTTCTCTGCACATGCCCACACTATCTCAGTCTCGCATCTCGCACCATGTCTCCAAAGCGTCCTATCTGCACTGTCCCTCTATTTACTGCTTGATAAATAACCTTTTATTATTGCATCAGCTCCGTGGAACATGGATCTCAAGTGTGGCTGTTGTCTGCATCATGGTTATTGGCTTCCCATTACATACAACTGCTGCACCTAAATGGGTTAGTTCTCACTCTATTCACCTCTCTTATTTTTTTCAAAATTAATAGAAAAATACAAAAAACTATTTAATAGCATGCTTTTTCTATTACTAACTCTAAGTTTCATAAAAAAATTATTAAAGGCCAACATTCGCAGCTTTTTACCATAAGAAGTTTGATACTTATCATCTGAGAATACATGCAAAATGTTGAACAAAGTATATATGTTGATATTAATAACCAGAATTTGTTGAGTACACACCCACTAAATTAAAATGGAGGTATGATACAGCCAACTGCTGACTTTCAGTATGTCATAATGATCACTCAGTTAACAGTACGAAGAATACACTGCAATATATTGCGAAGTACTTTACCTCAAATATGTAATAACCTCACCACTGTTGTTTTTTTTTTTTTTTTTTTTTTTTTTTTTTTTTTTTTTTTTTTTTTTTTTACGTTTCAGGACATCATCCCATACGAGAAATCTTGGGAGGTTTCTGACCCTAAAACAAATAACTATCAAAACTGGGTCGAGATTAAGCTTCCTAATGGGGACGTGTTTGGTTCTTACTCTGTCTTATTGCCCAATAACGAAATTCATACAACGACGTATAACGTAACAGGTGATAAAGGCTACCAACAATCCAGGTCGGTCATGAAATTGGAACTATAAAAATTACTTACAACTCGGATGTACATTATCACCTGTCGAAAATTGTGACGCAGTTACAGAAAAAGTGATAGATGGTTATAAAAATGTGCAGGCTCACATTTTGAAACTGGAAATTGCATATATTTTCAAAATTTATTTGTAATATTGAGAGTAGTGTCACTTCTTTGAGAAGAGTGGAAAAATTCCAACATTTCCCCTTATCCACAGCTATCATTCACACCACGTCCTATCGTACGAATTTATCCTTCATAAAAATCTATTGTTGTATTTAATAAAATAAATATTTTAAATTGAGTTTTATAAATCTTTTTTGAACCTCACAAAATAAAACACTAAGTTTCACCAGAAGCCGGGCATCCTTGGCACACCCCATCTAAAATATACATAAACTATAACCATAACCATTGATGAAATACAGTATACAGATAAGAATTTTTTTTAATCCATATTCTCTTCTATATCTATCTTGAAATTTCCTGAAAGCTGAAGAGGTGAAAGTTCTTCCATCCTTTATCTCTCAAACTGAGTAGCTCGCGTGGAAGACTTGCTTCTTCTCATATACCTCCAGACTCTGGAACTCTCTTCCCCTTTCTCTTTCCTAATTCTTATAAACTATCTTCCTTCACAAAATGGATCTATCGTAATCTCAGAGTTAATTCTGCCATATTTCTGGGTCCTCAGTACTTCAACTATTCTTTCAGCCTGTCCTTTTTCTATTGAGGATCAGTACCTCATCTCTGCTTTGTCCTTAACCTTTTGCTTTTTCTATTGATGAGGGCAATTTTCTTGCCTGTCCCTGTGTCACACTCATAAAAATAAACTTGAAAAACTCCAAATTATGATCTCTAGCTCCAGAGCCACCCATATTAAGACAGTTGCTTCCTATAAACTCTTATCAAAACAAAACCAAGGAGTAATTTATAAACCATTACCATATCTTTCTTGTTCTCCAGCCTTCAAGTAGTGGTAACTCTTAACTCCTTCAAACTATCCTCACATACATTTTTTATATACCAACCTTCAACCATATATAAAATTTTAAATGCTTTCCAGAAGGGCGCTACTTATTGATGCTTAGACTTCACCGTAATTAAGTAAAATTCTTTATATTTCTCATTGTCGACTGACTGTTTACAACAAGAGATGAATGGAACTTATTTATTTTTGTCATAATTCAGTTATCCACCTGTGGTATAGATACCATGCTGAGCTGATGAGAAAAGGCAATACTGAATGCGAAAAAAAAAACGTTAAAAGTGAGATCATCTTTACTACTTGGTAAACAAAGGACTGAATCATAAAGACAGTCTCCTGCACATGCCAAAGAAGAATATTCGCAAAATATAAAGAAATTTAAGGCCTTAAAATGCAAATATTAGGGCAAGAAACCAATGCTTAAAGCACTATGAATATTTTACTTCTGGTAAATTACATTTTCATTTTTCTATGAGAAGAACACACAAAAAAGATTAAATATACTCTTTAAGACTCCTACTTTCCCATGAAATTTTCAATTCCCTTTCAGCAAACTGCATCACAGAAAAAATACTGACGATGTAATACAAGGAACCCAACAGTGCAAGGGGAAAACACATCCAATATAGCAGATATAGGACTTACAGGGAGGCTGCAATACTACTTATGACCACATTTTCCAATTATGAAGGAAGTTAACACAATAAACAAGACGAATAGACAGACATACACAAACGGAGGCGTACTACAGTATGTAAAGATAGAGCAATAATTCATAACGAGTACTTTCCTTGTAGTATATTGAAATAATAAATAGTGTTCTACTTTCTTTACGGAAGATGATTGTATTTTGTTTTATAGTTGTGTATCAACCAATAGATTGCAGAACTGTTCTTGTTTTTAGTTCTTTGATGGCTCGACGATTCCTTAGAGCCGGTGTCTGCCCTGTGATTATATGATGTATTGTGGGTTTCCAGCAATAAACTCAGTGAGGATTTCTGAGTTTACATAACCAATTGATAGCAACAGTATGATGTGGAGAATGTGACAACTGGCGACGACGATGTAAAGCCAGTAAAGTAACTTCTGATTAATGGCGGAGTCGACCACGTTCGCTTGACTGTGTTGGGGGCCGGTCTTGCCCTTTCGTCAGGAGTTATGGTATGGGCTAGCCTACATTTCGTGGTGTTTTTCTGTAATTTAGGTTCCTTCCGTACAGTTGAGTGCCAAGTTACGTGAAGTTGCTGCTTGCTTCACAGTTCTGGTTTAGCTAGCCTAGCCTGATAGATTACATACGGTAGCCTCGTCCTATCCTGTGTTTAATTTCTAGTGGTAAATATGGCACTGGTTTCGGTACCCAAGATTCCTCAGTTCAACCGTGATGAACTTTCAATTGATAAATAGTTATCTCTATTTCAAGCCATCCTTGATGTTTATGAAGTTAAAAAGAAAAACTTTTTGATAATTTCACTTGGTAGTAAAGTGTTTTGCACTTTGAGTGATTTGACTGCTCCAGAGTTACCGTCTGATAAAACTTACGATGAATTTATTAATTTACTGAAAACACACTATGTTACCAAGCCCCGTATTACAAAAGTCTTTTTCAACGATGTGTAAAGAAGTCTAGTGAATCCTTGAAAGAGTTGTATGCTGACCTCAAGAGGCTTACTAAGGATTGTAACTTTGAAACTACTTCTGATGGTTCTATAGCTTGCTCTCCCACTGACAAAGTCACTCTCTTTGGCTCTCATTTTTCTGCCAACTCTTCTATAAACGATTCCAGCGCACCTGTTCCTCAATTATTACCCCTCTCTAACCCTATGCCCTCCCTTATCCTTTCTTCATAAGGATCTTTGCTCGCTAAAGACGAACAAGGCATCTGGTCCCGATGGTATCCTGCAACTGGAATCTAGCCTTCATCTTGGAAGCATGCTTTAGTTCAACCTGTTCCTAAGAAGGGTGACTGCTCTATTTCTCCAAACTACCGACCTATTGCCCTAACCTCCTCTATTGCTAAAGTTTTCGAAACTGCTCAATGCTCACTTCTTGAAACTTCTTAAATCTAACTCACTTATCTCCAATCACCAGTATGGCTTCTGCAAGGCAAGATCCACTGGTGACCTCCAATCCTATCTTACCCATGTATGGGCATCTTCTCTGAGGAAGTATGGGGAATCCTTTGCCGTCACCCTTGATATCTCTAAGGCTTTTGGCAGAGTCTGGCACAAGGCTCTGTTGGCCAAGCTCCCTGCTTATGGCTGTACCCCTTCTTTCTGTTCTCTGATTTCCAGTTTTCTCTCTGACCATTTTATATCTGTAGTTTTGATGGTGTGACATCTAGCCCTTCCTCTATTACCAGTGGTGTTCCACTGGTAACAGTCTTAGTGTTTTCTCGTCCTGGGCCTTATTTGATGAGGGCAGTCTTTGCCTGTTCCGGTGTCACACTAAAAAATAAAAAAAAATAAAAAGTTATACTCGACCTTGCTAATGCTTATCATCAAATTCCTGTTTGTGAATCAGATCAAAATTTTCTTGTAATTTCTACAAAGAAAGGATTGTTTAAATGGAAATGTCTTCTTTTTGGCCTGGCTTCTGCCCCAGGAATTTTTCAAAGAAATTTCTGCTAAAGGTTTATCACCTTCCCCTACTAAGGTCCAAGAATTATTAGATGCTCCTGAACCAAATTATTTGTTAGAATTACAATCTTTTCTAGGATTGGTAACTTACTATTGTGGATTTATTCACAGATTTTCTGATATTTTATCACCATTGTATGATTTGACCAAGAAAAATTTAAAATTTGTGTGGTGTAGAAAATCTTAAATTGCTTTTGATCTAGTTAAAAAATCACTGTGTAGTTTCACGGCTTTATCATGCTTTACTGGCAAGTCTAAGGGGATTCTAGAAGTGGATGCCTCTCCAACTGGAGTAGGTGCAGTCTTATTGCAAGTTGAATGGAATTGTGAAACACATTGTTTTTGCCAGGGAAGAAAACTTTCCAGTGCAGAAAAAATTATTCCCAAACTGACAGGGAAGCGCTTGCTATAGTTTTTGGTGTCACAAGCCATTACCAGGGTTATTTGGAAAATCAAAATCAATTCATAAAGATTCGAATGCTAGACTAACTAGATGGTCCGTTCTGCTTTCACAATATTCTTTTGATTTAGTGTATAAGAGTTGAAAAATATTAAACTTATAGAAAATTTTGAAGCTCTTAGTATTACTTTTGAAACTGTGCAAGATATTACAAAAACTCTTCCTGTTTCGAAGAGATTAATGTCACTTTTATTTTTGAGTGTAACACCGGGACAGGCAGAAACTGCCCTCATCAATAAAGGCCCGGGCACAAGAAAATACCAAGACGAAGGAAAAGAAAAAGGTTAGGGACAAGGCAGAGATGAGGTAATGTCACACAAAAGAAAACGACAGACAGAAAAAACAGTCAAAGAACAGAGGACAACAGAGATAAAGAGGACTAGGCTCTGAGATGACGATAGATCTGCTTTTTGAAGGATGAAAGGTCATAAGAATTAGGAAAGACAGAAGGAGGAAGAGAGTTCCAGAGTCTGAAGGTAGATGGGAAGAAGCAGTCGTTGCACTGACCAATCCACGAGCTATAAATCTCCACACAGTACCTGTGAGATGAGGCCGCTTGGCGAGTGTTACGCGGCCTCGGCAGTGGGGGATGGATGCAACTCGCAAACTCATCAGAGCAGCGATAGAAAAGAGAAAGAGAAGATACCTTACGGCGAAGAGAGAGAAAATCCAGATTAGAAGTAAGAGAAGGATCATTAATGAGTCTGACTGCCTTAGATTCAACCCTATCAAGAAGATAAGTATAAGAAGAAGCACCCCAGATGTGTGAGCAGTATTCTAAGCAGGGACAGACAAGACCTTTATAAATTTTAAGTAACTGCAAAGAGGAAAAGTAATGACGAAAACGAAACAAAACCCCCAAATTTTTGGATGAAGACTTAGAAATTTGGATTATATGATTCTTCCAAGACAAATTAGAGGCTATATGGATTCCTAATATGTTGATAGAATTAAGAGGGTTAATTTTGTTAGTTTCGAAGACAACAGGGTTATCAGGAGGAGAAGAAGATAAAGAGATAGCCAGAAACTGTGTCTTGGAGGCATTGAATTTAAGTAAATTTTGAATGCCCCACTCAGATATTCTCTGCAAATTGGAGTTAAGAGTGGAAGAAAGAGTGATACGAGACTGATTACGAATAACAGAGGTTATGAAGAAAAGGCAGAGGAAAAGTGAAGGGTAGAAGCATCAGCAAAGGCATGAAGATGAGAGGAAGATGGGGATTGTAGAAGATCATTGATGAAGAGAAGGAAGAGAGTAGGTGAAAGGACAGAGCCCTGTGGAACACCACAAGTAACATAGAAAGGGCTAGATGTCGCGCCATCAACAACTACAGATAGAAAATGGTCAGTAAGAAAACGAGAAATAAGAGAACAGAAAGAAGGGGTAAAGCCATAGGCAGGGAGTTTGGCCAACAAAACCTTGTGCCAGACTCTGTCAAAAGCCTTAGAGATATCAAGGGGGACAACAGAGGATTCCCCATAGTTCCTCAGAAAAGATGACCATACATGAGTAAGATAGGACAGGAGATCACCAGTGGATCTTGCCTTGCAGAAGCCGAGCTTGTGATCGGAGATAAGTGAATTAGATTCAAGGCATTTCAAGAAGTGACCATTAAGCAAAGTTTTGAAAACTTTAACAATAGAGGAGGTTAGGGCAATAGGTCGGTAGTTTAAAGGAATAGAGCGGTTACCCTTCTTAGGAACAGGCTGAACTAGAGCATGCTTCCAAGATGAAGGATAGATACTAGTTGACAGAATGAGGAGAAAAAGACGGCAAAGAACGGGAGCCAGTTCATCTGCAAACTCCTTTAGGAACCTTGCAGGGATACCATCGGGACCAGATGCCTTGTTCCTCTTTAGTGAGCGAAGAACCTTATGAACTTTGCGTGAAGAAAGGATAAGGGAGGGCATAGGGTTAGAGAGGGGTAAAGATTGAGGAACAGGTGCGCTGGAATAGTTTATAGAATTGGCAGAAAAATGAGAGCCAAATGGAGTGGCTTTGTCAGTGGGAGAGCAAGCTATAGAACCATCAGAATGAATGACAGGGGGAAAGCTTGAGTTACAGAAGTTTTTGGAGAGGTTTTTGGTTAAGGACCAGAAGCATTTGTCAGTGGGAGAGGAGTTAAGGTCATCAACTTTCCTTCTTATAAAGGAAGCCTTAGACCTTCGAATCTGAGCAGTACAGCGATTATTAGCTACAATAAAAGCAGAGCTAGTTAGATCGGAAGGAGAGGCTTGGTAAGATCAGTGTGCCAGATTCCTAGCCTGGATAGCCATGGAGCAGGCACGGTTAAACCAAGGTTTAGGGGGAGAGAAAGTTTTGTAGAAGAGGGGATGTATGCCTCCATTCCTGTGGTCATGATCTCGGCAACTTTTAGAGCTACCTGATCGAGGTTGCGGGACCGAAAGCAGTAGTCATTCCATGGGAAGTCAAAGAGGAAGTTACGCAAATTTTCATGTTGGGCACGCCCAAAGTGCCAAAGGCAGCATTGAGTAGGAGGGATTGGTGGAGTGGGAGTAAAAATGGAAGAGACTAAGATCAGAGAGTGATCAGATTTACCAAGAGGGGAAAGCACAGAATAAGAGTAGTTTGAAGGGTTAGACGTAAAAAATTGGTCAAGAGTGTTTGCAGCATGTTCTTGACGATCAGGAACGTGAGTAGGATGTTTGATAATTTGCTCCAGATTGCGAGTAATAGAGAAAGCAAGGGCCTCACTTCCTCCCAAATCAGTGTGAGAAGAATGAAGCCACTCACTGTGGTGTACACTGACGTCTCCAATGTAGAGAACTTCGGCATGTGGGTGAGAAGATAACAAGGACTAATGGCACAAGGACAGATATTCAAAGAAAGACACGAACTCGGTGAAGTTTGGAGAACAGTAGCAGAGACAAAGGAAGATAGTGGTAGTGAAGAGATAGACTTTTAGGCAAAGAACATCAAAGTCAGGAGATTCAAGGTCCATAAGCCTCGCAGTAGGAGTGTTAAGTGTTGCAGTAGGCACAGACCCCACCTTTGGAACGAAAACGAGTATACAGATTATAGTGAGAGAATTGAAATGGGTCATTGGAAGCATGTATAGATAGCTGGGTTTCAGATAGGAGGAGGAAGTTAGGGAGGAAAGTACGCAAGTGCTGTTCCACAGATGAAAGATTAGAGTTCAGCCCACGAATGTTAGAATAGTGAAGAGTGAAAGAAGCAGATCTATTGAGAGATGCAAGGTTAAGGGCAGAACCATTACTACCACCAGGCATGTCTGTCCTCAAGCCAATAGTGGAGTCAACATGATCCTCGGAGATTCTTCACACCCCTCTCTGCCGGGTACTGGGGGCCATTAGCTGTGGACCTTCCATAAATAATAACAAATGTGAAGAAAAAAAAAGAGAGAAAAAGAGACAGATGTGGGGAATGTTGTGACTTGTCAAATGTAATGGAATAGCAAGAGATGTGTAATGAATACGCCAGAATATTCAGTGTAAATGTAGGCATGAGGAAAAAACCGTCCTGAAGGGAGACTCAACCCGGAACTGTCTGGACCAGTCCTAGTTGCATCTTAATACCTTCAGTTGTAGTCTTTCAATGGGTGGCTCATGTAAAGAAGGACTTGACTCTGCGACAATGTAATTCTGTTTAAGAATAGAATTCTAATTCCAACTGAACTTTTAGATCTGAAATCTTGAAGTTATAACTTTCTGCCCACGGTGGTATAGTTGCAATGAAGGCTGAGGCTAGGCAGAGTGTTTGGTGGCCTAACCTTAATAATAATATGGAAGACACGATAAAATCTTGTGACTTGTGTACCCTGAATAACAGTATTGTTAAAACACCAATACTGCAATGGAGTTCTGTTAGTAAACCATTGAGTAGAGTTCACATTGATTATTGTGAGTTAGACCATACAAATTTTCTTATTTTAATGTATGCTTATTCTAAAGTCATTGATGTTCATGTTGCTCCTTCGGTGACTAGTTTTGTAACTACTGAATTACTAAGAATGAGCATTGCAAGTTTTGGCATTCCTGATGTAATTGTTTCTGACAATGCTCCTAACCTAGTCTCAAATGAAATTAGGGAATTTTATCTAAGAAATGGCATATGTTTAATTAAGCCATCCCCCCTATCATCCTGCAACCATCGGATTGGCTGAGAGAGCCGAAAGAACTTTTAAGGAGGGAATGAAAAAGTTGCAAAGTGGAACTTTGAATACTAAACTTTGTAGATTTTTGCACACTTACCGTAAAACCATTTATAACATCACCAAGGAATCTCCGGCTGAGCTAATGTTTAATAGAAAATTCAAGCCTCCTTTAGATATTTTAAAATCAAGGAAATGGAAAGTGGAGGAAGAAAGTAAAATGGTTAAACACATTGATCCACAGGGTAATTGAAAATAATTTTTGTTGTTGGTCAGGCTGTATTTGCAAAAAATTTCAGTCAAGGTTCCCCATGGCTTCCAGCAGTTGTAATTGAAGTAAAGGAGTAAATAATTATGTTGTTAGAGTCCCTAGAGATGATTGAGATGTGTATTGTCGTAGACATTCCGATCATTTAAAAGTAAGGTCAAATGTTGATGAACAATTTATTATAATTATACTGGTAACAACAATATAATAATTTTATCTCTAATGGAATTCATAATGAAAATAATAACGAATGCAGTATTGATAATGATAATCTTGAGTCTTTATCGAGTAACATGTCTAATGAGAAAATTGTTTGTTCCACACCTATATCAAATCCACATGTATCAACTTTTAGAAGGTCTTCCAGAATTTCTAAACCACCTAATAGGCTTATAACCACTATGTAATATGAACCAACTGTTTTAAGGGTACAGGGATGTAGTATATTGAAATAATAAATAGTGTTCTGCATTCTTTATGGAAGGTGATTGTATTTTGTTTTACAGTTCTGTATCAGCCAATAGATGGCAGGACTATTTCTTTTTGTTTTTCGATGGCTCAACGATTCCTTAGAGCCGGTGTCTGCCCTGTGATCATATGATATATTGTGCGTTTCCAGCAATAATCTGAATGAGGATTTCTGAGTTTACATAACTATCTGACAGCAACAGTATGATGTAGAGAATATGATGCGCATTTAGAAAATAAGCAAAACAAAATGAGAAATAAACACAAATGTTCGTGAAATATTCAAAATGAAAGAGCTATAATTCGTCATGAGTAGTCTCTGCAGCTTCCAATGCCTCCTTCATGGATTGTATGATTTTATCATGGTGATAATTATGGAGACTTTCAAGCATTTTTAGCCTCTCAGAAGTGTCAAAAGGTTCAACAGATGTTGAACCATCATGTCCCCAAACTAATGTGTCAAGTCTCTCTGCTTTAAAGAGAGGCCACGTTTGTTCATCTAATCTGCAAGTAGATTTAGTATCATTGAATTATGGATATATGATTTATCTACATATAGTAAAAAAATATTTAATGATCTAGCACTAATGATCACTGCATGGGAGATATTAGTTTTTTCTTAATCCAGTGAAAATGCTATTTGATAATCTAGCATTAATCATCACTGGCCGGAAGATATTAGTTTTATTTCTAAATCTAGTGAAAAATGCTATAAAAGCCTACAATAAAACAGATTATGCTGAACAAAATGCTATTTGATGATGCATATAGCATCAATGATCGCTGAACAGAAGATATTAATTTTATTTCTTAACCCTGTGAAAAATGCTGTTAAAAGCCTCAGATAAATCAGACTTTCAGCAAAGCAAGTACTGTAACTGAATATCGCTGAATATATGAGAATTGTGGTTTATACTGTCAAAACATCTAACAACATTTATTGTTATGAACAACATATTCGGGAACAATAAACACACTTAACCGCCCATTTTTCATATATTTAGAAGTGGATAGAACATTCGACTCAGGATGTGACAAATTCGTGTTTGAGCCCATCACGGGGCGTTAGAATGGGGATCTAGGGTTAGTTTCCCAGCTCCAGTCTGAAGCATCCACTCTTATTTGAATAGGATTATTAGTGACACATAATATGGCTAACAACAACAACAACACCCCTCAATGTATCTCCCATCATTCATTCTATCAGAAGTTTCTCATTTTATGGATAACCTTTCAGAGAGGTATATACAGTATATCTCTTAGTCCCACAACTTGTCCCCATCTCATTTTGGAGAGCTTACACCTTAGTTATTATAAGTCCCTTTAAAGGAAGTCAGATCAAGTGTGAAGATAAAAACACAGCAAAGGAGAACTCTACTTCATAAGGCTTGTACTAAATAGCAGAGACCAACAGTAAACTTTATAGACTATTCTTCTTCTAAACCAAAAAAATAAAGTACCATACTGATAAGTGATCATTATTCCTTCCTAGCTCCCCGTGGTGGGCTTGAACCCGCATTCGTTGCTTGCTGAGATAACTCTTTCATAGTTCCTTGCTTCCACCTTACTAAACGCCTCCATGCAGCAATTTTGCCTCAGAATCATCCATTAATGCTTTGTAACAAAGGAATTGTGACGTCAGTTTCCTTACTCCTACCTCTTTTTCTATCATTTTAGCTTCCTGGCTCAATACTCTCCCTTTATATTTCACTCCTTTCTCCGTCCATACTATAAAAAAAAAAAAAAAAAAACGTAACACACCTTTGTCTCAATTAAGTTTCCTGCTTTCTCACTGCATTTACATTTTCCCCTCTTGTACTGTGTTGCTTCTTTTCTTCAGTAATATTATTTATCAGCATCTTGCCGAGATTATTCATTCTCCATGAGAAAAATGGAAAATGCGGTTTCCAAAGGGTTTGCCAAACCTCAGTATCATGAGGCGTTTCGAAAGTTATATTCAATATATAGTATAATATTCACCTAAACATTTATTCAAATCACTCTGCACTCTTTTCCTCACCATACAGTAATATCAAGCTAGTAAAGGTAGCACTTTTCTATTCCTAAAATGTTTACTTTAGTATATTTTAATGTTGTAAAGTGAATAGTGTTCTACTCCTACAACATTTCTTTAATCGTAAATATCTATACCTACTTGCCATACACGAAGTTTTCAATGGCATCCAACAGCTTCTCACTCATAACTTTTTGATCAGGTGTATACTCATACTCTCCTTCAGGTAAGAGGAGTGCCATCTCATCTCCATGCCCAACAGCATCTGGCATTGGAGGAGCAGATGTACGATCTGGGTATCTTACATCAAACAAATGGGGACCACCTTCGTATTCATACCTACAAAAATAAAAAATAGCGCAATTCATTACTAATACAAGCAAGATCCCTTACTACTTGATATAAAAAATATTAAACCATATTAGTGAAAATAAATATATGATGAAGAGTTCTATAACCTATGTTTCGTTTGCTGAAAGAATGAAGGTAGCATTAAGAATTATATTTTTATATTCACCACTAAAGACACTCAATTTTAGCTTAATGGTCAGACTACGGACTAAAATGAGAATATGTTACTGTCTACCCCTTGCAAAGAGCAACACACATTCACCAGAAGCTATGTTCAAGGATAGAATTAGCAAATGGAAAGGAGGTGCTTGACAAGTATGATAGGCGAATCATGCATAGACAGAGTGAGATATGAGGAAGTGAGGCTGATAATGGACACTGGACAAAAGTTGTCTAATACATTAGATAAGTGTTTGCTGAGGTAGGCTGCCCATATGGATGGAATTAAAGAGGAATGACAAATAAAGAAAGTTTGGAGACAAGAAGTAAGTAGAATATGGTAAATAGGAAGACTAAGAATGAGTTGGATGGATGGATGAAAAGAATACTGGATGCACATGGTATGTAGGTGGAGCAGTCAAGTGCAAGACAAGAGACAGGGATGGGCGAATAAAGACTGTAGATGGATGCTGTGGTACAAACTGATTTCACCCCATGCTCAGTGTTGTAGACCAAGATGAGTGAGTACAGCAGATCCCCTTTAGATAAAGTAGTAAGGATACACCTGCGACTGATGTTGGGCCTCATGGCAGAAGGGATGTGCCCCACATACTTTGCAATCCTCATCCCTGAGCATGAAAAAGTTATCTGCCCCACATAAATTGTGATCCCCGAAGAGCTAAGATGTGAGGGAAAGGTGCCTTTGTATATAGAGAGCTTGGTGATTGAGAGAAAGAATTTTAAACACACACACACACAATATATATATATATATATATATATATATATATATATATATATATATATATATATATATATATATATATATATATATATATATATTCATTTTTTTTTTTTTTTTTAATGAGTGGCACCAGGACAGGCAAAAAGTGCCCTCATCAATAAAGGCCCGGG
This sequence comes from Halocaridina rubra, assembly GCA_037179515.1. NCBI lineage: Eukaryota > Metazoa > Arthropoda > Malacostraca > Decapoda > Atyidae > Halocaridina > Halocaridina rubra. The sequence goes on along the minus strand of JAXCGZ010013306.1, from coordinate 33,511 downwards.
CATGAGAAAACACCAAGACAAAGGAAAAGAAAAAATGTTAAGGACAAGGCAGAGATGAGGTAATGATATACAGAGGAAAACGACAGACAGAAAAAAATAGTCAAAGTACAGAGGAACTAAAGACATGGAAGATTAGGCCCTGAGATGATAATAGATCTGCTTTTGAAGGAAGATAGGTCATAGAATTTGGGAAGACAGAAGGAGGAAGAGAGTACCAGAGTCTGAATGTATATGGGAAGAAGCTGTTGCTGCACCAACCAATACACGAGCTACAAATCTCCACACACTATCTGTGAGATGAGGCCGCTTGGCGAGTGTTACGTGGCTTCTGCGGTGGGGAAGGGATGCAACTCGCCAACTCATCACAGAAGCGATGGAAGTAGTGGTGATAGAAAAGAGAAGGGGATGATACCTTACGCCACAGAGAGAATAACAGATTAGAAGTTAGAAAAGGATCATTATTGAGTCTGACTGCCTTAGATTCAACCCTATCAAGAGATAAGTAGAAGAAGCACCCCAGATGTGATTACCTAATTGTGATTACCTAATTGTGTTTACGGGAAAGAGCCCAAAGCTCGTATCTTCCCGTCTCCTGATCGCTTCCATTTTATACTTAGTGATACTTATCATACCTGTCCTTAAAACTATGGATTGAGATAGCATTAACTATCTCCTCGCTTAGCCAATTCCAATTATCAACTACTCTTACACTGAAAAAGTATTTCCTTACATCCTGTGAAGAAGTTTTCTTACGAAGCTTCAAAATATGACCTCTAGTTCTAGAGCCAGCCATATCAAAATATCGATCCCTATCCACTCTATCATAACCATGAAGGAATTTAAAGACTGTCACCATATCCCCCCTCACTCTTCTAGCTTCGAGTGATGGTAAGTCTAATTCCCTCAGCCTCTCATCATAACTGAGCTTGCGTATTTCTGGCACCAGTTTCGTGGCATGTCTTTGAACTTTTTCAAGCTTAGCTATGTGCTTTTTCAAGTGCGGATTCCAAAAGGGGGCTGCATATTCGAGTTTTGGCCTCACATAGGTTACATAAATATTTCTGAACATTTCCTTGTCCATGTGCCTGAAGGCTACCCTTACATTTCATAAAAATGCATATGCTGCCCTTACTATGCCATTTATATGTATTTCTGGAGACAAATCTGCTAGTATGTTTACTCCTAGATCTCTCTCATTTTCTGTCTCTTGAAGTTGTACTCCAGCCACCGAGTAGTCAAGCTTGGGCCTTCTTGCACTTGTACCCATTCTCATTACCTTACATTTTGAAGTATTGAATTTCATTAGCCACTTTTCTGACCACTCATGCAGATTATTTAGATCCTCCTGAAGTTCTCTACCATTGTTCTCGTTTTTTACTTTCTTCACAATCTTTGCATCATCTGCAAACATATTCATGAATGAATTTACAGACTCTGGTAGGTCATTTACATATACAAGGAACAAAAGTGGCCCTAAAACTGAACCCTGTGGAATTCCACTACTAACTCTTCTCCATTCAGACACTGAATGTCTTACTCTAACCCTCTGTTCCCTTCCTTCTAAGTAAGTTTTTATCCATTCCAAAACATTTCCACCTATTCTAGCCATTGATTGCAGCTTCCTAATAAGTCTCCCATGTGGAACAGTGTCAAACGCTTTCTGGAAGTCTAGGAATATGCAATCTGCCCAGCCCTCTCTTTCCTGTAAGATTTGGCTTACCTCATCATAAAATTCTAATAAGTTTGTTACTGTTGATCTACCTTCTCTGAAGCCATGTTGCCTCACTGACAAAAAGTTGAAGGATTCCAAGTGAAGAAAGATATGTTTCCTTAGTAGTTTCTCCATAACTTTGCAAACTATGCTGGTCAAGGAAACAGGTCTATAGTTCAGAGCCATATCCCTCCTTCCCTTTTTGAAGATAGGTATCACATTTGCTTGTTTCCAGCATCTTGGAATCTCCCCCGACTCCAGTGACTCCTTAAATATGATACTTAGTGCCACTGATATTGTGTTTGCGCATTTTTTAAGCACATGAGGGGATATGTCATCGGGACCTGTAGCTTTATGAACATCTAAATCCATCAGCGCTTTGCATACCTCTGTGGCTGTAAGGTTGATGTTCTCTAATACCGGCCCTTGAGCTTCTATCACTGCAATCTGAGGGGGTGGAGTATTTTCTACTGTAAATACTGACTGAAACTCCTTGTTCAATTCTTTGCAGATCTCTTCATCCGCCTCAGTGATGCTTCCATCCGCTCTCTTTAGCCTTAAAACCTGTTCTTTTACCTTCAGTTTTCCTCTGATAAAGCTGTGGAAAAGCTTGGGATTTTCCTTAGCCTTCCTGGTGATGTCCCTCTCATAATCTCTCTCTGCCTCTCTCCTTTTACTTAGGTAGTCATTTCTTGCTCTTTTGTAGGTTTGCCAGGCATTTATGTTTTTTCTCCTCCTATACCTTTTCCAGCATTTGTCTCTCCACTCCTTAGCTCTTTTACACCCATTATCGAACCATTTCTCTCTGGCATGAATTACACCTACTTTGGTGACAGGTATGCAGCAATCTACTATCTTCCCATATTTCTCACAAAAGATGTCATACATTTCTTGTACAGATTTGTTGTAAAATAAGGTTCTCCAGTCAATAACTGCAAAAAGCTCATTCATTTTGATGTAGTCTCCTTTCGGATAGTTCCTCCTCATGTCCTCAGTGCCTCTACTCTCAGGAAGAATATCTTCAATGATATACTCCATCAACAACACACAGTGGTCACTCTTTCCAATTGGTGGTTCATACTCAATTTTTTCAATATCCAACACATTATCTGTGAACACTAGATCAAGTAGTGATGGCTCATCCCCACCCCTGGCCCTTGTTGGTTCCATTACATGTTGGTGTAGGAAATTCCCTTGTACGCAATCTAGGAATCTTGCCCCGAATGAGTCCTCACCACTGTGTGGGTCAAGATTTATCCAATCTATCTCTTTATGATTAAAGTCTCCCATAATCAAAATCCTACATTTTTTTCCCCGTGCCATGTTAACAACTGAGTTTATGACTTCAATAGTACCTATATGACTTTCCTCATAAACTTCAAGCCTATTTTGGTTCCTTGGTGGGTTGTATACAACAGTTATTATAATGCTCTCTGACCCAGTATTTATGCGAGCAACAAGAAATTCCTTGAACTCACTTTCTATAGCCAAGTTTATTTCTTCGACTTGAATCCTTTCACTTATGAGCAGTGCTATCCCTCCACCAGTCCTCTCAGATCTTTCAACCCTTAGTATTCTGAAACCCTTAGGAAAAACTGTGACACTGTTTATGTCCTCACTCAACTTAGTCTCTGTAATTGCTACTATATCTGCCTTACTGTTGTGAATCCTATCTTTTAATTCTACTGCCTTACCAGCTAATCCATCAGCATTTGTGTATAACAATCTTAATGAGGCCCCATCCCCTGATCTTCTGTCATTATCTTTTTTATCTCCCCTTTGTCTGGAAGAACTCTGTAATGAAAATTTTTCTTCTCTTCTTCATTTCTTTCATCATTTAACCTTCTTGCCTCTTGCAACAAGTTTTTGATCTTTCCCATCTCTTCCTGTGTTCTGTATTGTCTAATGAACACTTCTTTGAATTCTTGAAGGTCTTTTAGACTTTTTTTTCTCAACAATATTTCCCTACATGTTTCCCCTCTCTCATAGGTTACTTTTGTTGGTCTTGGCTTTCCTTCCCTCGAATATTTACCTAGTTGGTGTATGTTTACAATATCCTCGGGACCACATACTACTCCAAGCTTTCTTATCAGGTCTACAACCCTAGCTTTATTTTCTTCAAGTCTCCCCTGCCATGTTGGTTCCTGGGACTCGCTTATGCCTGAGATTACCACTGTCTTCTCCTTATCAAGTGCCTGTCTAAGAAGCGAATAGATTTTAAGTAACTGTAAAGAAGAAAAGTAAGGATAAAAACAAAACAGAACCCCCAATTTTTTGGATGCAGATTTAGAAATATGGATTATATGATTCCTCTAAGACAAGTTAGAGGCTATATGGATTCCTAATATGTTCATAGAATTAAGAGGGTAAATTTCGTTAGTTTAGAAGACAATAGGCTTATCAGGAGGCAAAGAAGATAAAGGGACCAGAAACGGTGTCTTGGATGCATTAAATTTAACAATTTTGGGCGCCCCACTCAGATACCCTCTGCAAATCGGAGTTGAGAGTAGAAGAGAGAGTGATACGAAACTGATTACGAGTAGCAGATGAAGGTTGTGAAGAAAAGGCAGAGGAAAAGTGAAGGGTAGAATCGTCAGCAAAGGCATGAAGAAGAGAGGAAGATGGGGATTGTAGAAGATCATTGATGAAGAGAAGGAACAGAGTAGGTGAAAGAACAGAGCACTATGGAACACTACTGGTAACAGAGAAAGGGCTAGATGTCATACTATCATCAACTACAGATATAAAGCGGTCAGAAAGAAAACTGGAAATCAGAGAACAGAGAGAAGAGGTAATACCATAGGCAGGGAGTTTGGCCAACAGAGCCTTGTTCCAGACTCTGTCAAAAGTCTTAGAGATATCAAGGGCGACGACAAAGGATTCTCAATAGTTCCTCAGAAAAGATGACCATACGTGAGTAAGATAAGACAGGAGGTCACCAGTGGATCTTGCCTTGCGGAAGCCACACTGGTGATCGGAGATAAGTGAGATAGATTTAAGGCGTTTCAAGAAGCGAACATTGAGCAAAGTGTCAAAAACTTTAGTAATAGAAGAGGTTAGGGCAATAGGTCGGTAGTTTGAAGGAATAGAGTGGTCACTCTTCTTAGGAACAGGTTGAACTAGAGCATGCTTCTGGTTGACAGAATGAGGCGAAAAAGACGGCAAAGCACGGGAGCCAGTTCATCTGCAAACTCCTTAAGAAACCTTGTAGGGATACTATCGGGACCAGATGCCTTGTTCGTCTTTAGTGAGCAAAAAACCTTATAAACTTTGCGTGAAGAAAGGATAAGGGAGGGTATAGGGTTAGAGAGGAGAAAAGATTGAGGGACAGGTACGCTGGAATCGTTTATAGAAGAGTTGTCAGAAAAATGAGAGCTAAAGAGGGTGGCTTTGTCAGTGGGAGTGTGCTATAGAACCATCAGAACAAATGAGAGGGGGAAAGCTCGAGTTACAGAAGGTTTTGGCTAAGAAAGAGAAACATATATCAGTGGGAGAGGAGTTAAGGTCATATATATATATATATATATATATATATATATATATATATATATATATATATATATATATATATATATATATATATATATATATATATATATATATATATATATATATATATATAGAGAGAGAGAGAGAGAGAGAGAGAGAGAGAGAGAGAGAGGAGGCAAGAAGTGACAAGATCTGTTAAAACCTTACTATCTCAAGTCATTTAGGCTGCGGTAGCTCAGTGGTAGAGCGGCGAGCCGGGAAGTAACTAACGTGACTTCAATCCCATTGTGGGTCATTAGCAAGGGTATCCAGTCTTAATCCCCCAGCTACAAGATGTCTATGTCCACCCACATTTGAATAGGGACTAAATGTGACATAAAACGGTGCTTTACTACATCAACTCATTTACTAAAGCTGTGGCCACTTTATTAGTTCAGTGGGATAAGGTGCTTTACTTGCAGGAGAAATAAATAAAAGTAAATTCTATCAAGAGGTTTCCTAACTTTCTTCTACATGGGAGAGAAAATTTCTATTGCACATATACCCCTTTCATAAAGGCGATACACTTGTAGTAACCTTTATTATCATAATCTAAGTTCATGCTAAAGGCACATTACAAAATTTATTTTTTTTGGTACACTAACCTGTATACTCTCGTTGGAACATGATCTGCTAAAAGCTTAGCGGTGCTGAGAATGCTGGTCTTGAAATGGACATCACCAAGTAACTGATAATTAAATATAATATAAACTTTATCATCATCATCAATATCACCTCCTCCGACATCGAACACTGTCAAGGGTCTCATAGCCCCAGAGTTTTGTGGCAAGATATAAATTAAGAAATAGGGGGGGGGGAGCCATCCCACTGCTTATCTTGCGTTTACTGAATTCCTATGAATGTGTTAATATAATGGTTAGAGCAATCGGCTCAGTAAACTAAAAACCCGTATTTGAGCACACAATAGGTTAGAGCAACCAGCCCATATTGGCTTCAATCTGTCTGTGTCCTCCACCATTGAAATGAGGACTAATAGAGACATAAAAAAAAAACTCCTACATGATCTCTAATGAATTATAATAAAGACAAAATCCTTTGCACACTCCTATTATCTTTGCCAAGTGAGGTATGCAACAAAATATTTCGACTATTAGAAATACATACATATACCAGAGCCGCAATCCCTCTTCCAACGGGGGGAGAGGGGCCAGTCAAAGCACATACATTTTTCCAAAGGGTTATGTACCTCAATCACCCTTTTTATCTTCTTGAAGTTTAAGGGCTGTCACAAGTCCCCCCCCCCCACAGTCACTCTCTTTGCGTCAACCACAAGGCAAGTAGGATCTTCTGCCATGAGACCCGACATACTAATATATATACACTGGTATTTTTCAAATTTCTTTTTTTGGCTGTTTTCATGAAAATTTATAAGGATAATGACGAATAATATTAATAACAAAACTAAACATGAAATCTCTGACATAAAAATAAAATGTGCAATATCATGATGCTATTTCACACTAGAATTTGCAGAAAATTCAATATGGCGGAATTGTGTAATTATCAATACTAATAAGATTTTCTGTGCAAGGATAAGTCCCAGAATGATGGCTGATAGTATCATGATTCAGGCAGGAGGGAGAGAGGTAAGCCAAGGAGGAGGTTGATAGGTGTGGTTAGGGAGGACATGAGGGTGGTGTGATGGAGAAGGATGCAGGGAATAGGGCGATTTGGGGAAGAATGCCAGGCAAGAGGGCAAGAGGTAGGCCAAAGAGGAGGTTTAGGGATCTGGTGAGGGAGGACATGAGAGTGGTGTGTGGTGTGACAGAGGAGGAAACAGAGGACAGGGAGATATGCAGACAACTGCTACGCTGTGGCAACACCTGATGAGAGAAGCCAAAAGATTTGATGATCATCTTAATGTTGCAAAACGAAATCTGATATAAAATAAATAATATGATACATAATTACATAATACTTACATTCATAAGCCCAGGAAGAAGTTCTGGCAAATCGTCAAATGTCTTGCCAGGAAAATAAAAATCAGCAAATTCTTCTTCATGACTTTTGGGGTCACGAACATCTGCAAAATAAAGATATGTCACGTGATACAAGCTTTAAACCTCCACCTCTAGTCTAAATTAGCCCCAAGGAGAAACAATAGAAAACTTATCTATAACTAATCTTATCATACAAAAAAAGTATTTTATTATTTCCTATAGCAAATATTATTAACTTTCAAGGCAAGATCACTGGTTCTTATGCATTATTTCATGTCAAAATTCTGGATCTTGTAAAACAGAGTAACCCCAGGGTGCTCTAGAGTTAATCGCATTTTACAAGGCAAGTCACCTAACGTAACCTGACGTATCGTAAAGTAAAGACACGTAACCTAACCTAGCAATTTAATGGGTTATTTAACTATACACGGGGTTCTTAGGGTTTCTCATCTTCACAGGATCCAAAATTCTTGCTACGTGAACTATAAAAGTTGAAATATTTGCCTCTACATATGAATCCTTCTGCTTTGCTCATAAAGCAGCTTATTTAGTTTAGAGAAAAGTTTCGGAATTATTTAACACATAGCAAAATGCATAATACATTACATACATATACAATTGCCAAAATCTCCCTTGTCATAGGGGTGGCCAAGCCAAAGCACACACGTTCACCAAGATCTATCCAAATATGGCGCTGAGTGGCCTCTGCCTCATATGCTCACTCGCTCTAGCTCATCTCTTACTAAGAATTTTTTTAATTCTTCTTCTAGGGTGAGCGTAATACTTCCAGTTTCATGTTCCCCGGTATGTTGTGGAAGTTGAGTAACTAAGGCGGTGCGAGGAAACTGGGAAACCCCCAATCCGTATTTTCCTCCTGCAATGAGTCAGATGCACATAATAAAATAGGAATTGATTTCAACCTACCACATTCCTTTAACAGCATAGGTAGAAGTTCTTTCAAGAAATCTGGATCCAACTCCAATTTGAAGAGCATGAAGTCATAAAATACTGTAAATAAAGGTCAGAAGGTCAGAATGAGTACAAAGCTATATTTGCTTTTATACAATTGATGCAAAGGTGGACACTGGTTGGTCATTTTTGAATGTCAGTATTAATCCCTATTAATGGGGTTGACACAGACAGGCTGGAGCAGTAGAATTCAAGCTGGATACCCTTCCTGACACCGTGTGATAGGTTTGAATGGGGATGTGTCACCTTTTGAGCCGAGTGATCTAACCAGCGCTCTATCGTAGTCCCCGATATTCCTGCAGGACTATCACTTAAAAAAATCAGCTGGGTGTATACAGGTAATAGATACAAAGGACTAAAATGGAAGGACAAATATTTATGAACACTTGCACGTATGTTTGTTTATTTACCGTTTCATGTGTCAGTATTAATCCCCATTCACATGGAGTGGACCCACAAAAGTTTACTCACAGTCAAGTATCTACACAAATACGTAAATGCCCTACCACCGTCTGTAAGTTCATTCTTAAATATGTTTGCAGATGATGCAAAGATTGTGAAGAAAGTAGAGAACTTCAGGATGACTTATATAGTCTGCATGAGTGGTCAGAAAAGTGGCTAATGAAATTTAATACTTCAAAATGTAGGGTAATGAGAATGGGTACAAGTGCGAGAAGGCTCAAGCTTGTGATACTCGATAGTAGGAGCAGGACTTCAAGAGACGAAGAATGAGAGAGATCTAGAATTATACATATGGGCAGGCTTGTCTCCGAAAATGCATATAAACGGCATAGTAAGAACAACATATGCTTTCTTAGCAAATTTAATGGTAGTCTTCAGAGACATGGACAAGGAAATGTTCAGAAATATATATGTAACTTATGTGAGGCCAATGCTTGAATATGCAGCCCTCTTTTAGAATCCGCACTTGAAAAAGCACGTAAATAACCAGGAATAACCTGGAAAAAGGTCAAAGCCATGCCAAGAAACTGGTGCCAGAAATACTCAATCTCAGTTATGAGAAGAGGCTGCAGGAATTAGACTTGCCATCGCTCGAAGCTAGCATAATGAGGGGGGATATGGTGACAGTCTTTAAATTCCTTCATGGTTATGATAGAGTGGATAGGGATCGATATTTTGATATGGCTGGCTCTAGAACTAGAGGTCATAGTTCGAAGCTTCGTAATTAAAGTTTTTTTGCAGGATGTAAGGAAGAACTTTATTTAGTGTATGAATAGTTCATGATTGGAATTCATAAAGCCAGGAGTTAGTCAATGCTAATTCAATTCATAGTTTTGAAGGGCAAATATGATAAGGATAACTGAGAAGAAAAATGGAACCGACCAGGAGATGGGGAGTTATAGGCATAGGGTTCTTTCCTATTAGCACAATTAGGTAATCTCATTCACAAATAAGACTTAAATCCAAGACTTCTTAAACTCAAATTCCAGGTCTCATCATCCATGCTTGGTGCTATTAACAAATAACACATAAAAGTTTATATCACTTCACACCAACTCATTCAATATAATGGATGCTTTTCAATCTTCTGGATGTCACTGCCTTTCTGATGCAGGATATCACTTATCCAATGCCTCCATATCCTCGTATTATTTCTAGTTGGAATGTGGTGCCTTTGCTAATCTATTCACCAGTTCTTCCTTACTTGAATCAAAGGTAGCTATGATGCATATCTTCCACACTCTCACTTAGTAATTCATGTTTTTACACATCTAACTCGTTCATTTTGGGGGCAAAGTCTAACTGTCACTTCCTCGTAGTTCCCACTGGGTAATGCAAACAAAAGCGGTGAAACTACAAGAAGCCTAGCAAGTTGGTAGTGAATGACATCTCCTCCAGATCCATATGCCCTGCCTCAGAATAGACGAATTTTATGGCATAGACCTAACAACGAGCATTTTACTATTTCAACTTTAATTTCCATGGTGATGGCTTTCCTTTTCTTTGCAGCACCGCCATCAGAAATATCACCACTACGCTTGGGAGACATAGTAAGGTCAATAACGAGAGAGCAGATGAGGACAATATCTATATAGCGGGCAAGAGTAAACTGAGCGATGGTTCTTCTTCTTCTACCTGGTCTAATGCTGTGTGGTCATGCTCAACAAACAATTTTGCATTACAATCGTATTTACGGCTATGTATTTGGTAATTTTGTAAAAAAATTAAATCTAATTCCTTCATATAACCATATACATAACCAATAAAAATATACTAAACCATTAACTTGGTATATACGTATACAACAATGCTGCAAGACAACATATTCATCCGTCATGCTCAACAAACTGTTCCACATAATATCGTATTTACGGCTGTGACTGGTAATTTTCTAAATAAATTCAATATAATCCTTCATATAACCAAATACATAAACAAATAAATAAAAACGCCATTGACTTTATACAAACACTCCCCAACATACAAACGAGTTAGGTTCCAGAAGTCTGTTCATAAGTAGAAGTTTACATATGTTGTGTATAGATAAAAAAAAAAAGTATTGTACAGTACATACATATTCAGTACTGTACAGTACTTAGGCTAAAGACACTTAACTACTACATAAAATAAAAGTCTACAGTACGAATGAATTTTAATAAAATAATAATAATCTTCTTCTTCTTTGTCTACATCTTTTCCCACTTTTATGTGGGGTCGATGTTTCTGGCCAGTTTTCTCCATTTGTTTCTGTCCCAAAACTGGCCAGAAATAATAATAATAATGTAATAATACATAAGCGAGAAAAGCAGTAGTGGAAGAAGAAGAAACGCAGTACAGTACAGTAATCCAAACATTAATACATGTGTAGGTAATGGGTAAGTTTTTGTTTGTATCAGTAAATATTTGTAACTCAATAGTTCGTAAGTATGGGAGTTTCTGTATATACAAATACAGCAGTGCTGCTGGCTTTGTATTCATCCGCTACAATCACACACTGTTCAGTACGCATATATTGAATTTACCACACAAGCCAGGTAGGTCGAAAAATTACTTTATTAATAAGTTATGGGTCTCCGTCGTAACAGGGGTACTGTGTAAATCTGGAACCACATAAACTGGGGACTCCCTGTAATTTATGTCCATTATATTCCAAGCATTCAAGATTTGCTCCCTCTTTTGGCATGCATTTTTTATTCACACCCATATACCTAAAGAAATAATATCTTAAAATAAAAAATACAGAGGGCTTCACTAAAATTTACCGAAATAAAATCATTTACTCAGAGATGTGCATAAACTACAGAAGAGAGGGTGTGAATGACACTAGAGTTGCCCTCCTGAAATAAGCCTCCCAATGAAGAACTACTTACACATATCCACCAAGTACCCTCCAACATCCTTGGTGACTCCCATCATGACTGGAATCTTGTGAAACTTGCCCTCAGAGAGCAGCTGCAAAGGATGTTCAGGAATGAAAAGAGTTGTTTCATGAACAAGATGACGATCTTGCACAGCAGGAGCAATTTTGCAATTTCCCATCACTGGATCACGACCCTGAAAATGATTAAAGTTACAAATTATTTCAGATTATATGTGTATAACTACGTATATTCTAAGCCTAAGCTCGTACAGTACCTTTTCTTACAGAAAACCCCAAAAATCTAATGTTGCACTAACAAACCTGGAACTTTTTCCATTGTGCTCTCCATATAAGAGCCAGGAAAATATAACCCAAATCCATCACTAACCTCCATCAGCATCTGCGTACCATTAAGGAGCTCAGCAAATAGTTCAATCTCTTGGAAACACTGCACCATCAATTTTGGATCATAAGCAGGGCACTGAACAAAATTCGCTAACATAAGGTTAAATCGATGTTCGCGTTGCATGATGGCCCATGGTGCAATAGGTGCGCCAGACATAGATATAACACCGTGGAACAAACCTGAAATTTAATGTCTTTAAATAAGGAAATTATAGGTATGCATAAAGACTATCCATAATTTGGAATTTTTTTCTCCCCCGGAGAGGGGACAGTACTACTTCCTCCACATTCTCCTGCATGTCATACCAGTAAACAAAATGGGGCAGAGCAAGGAGACTAGGAATACCCTTCAATACATTTTCTTCCCCAAAAGACGAGATTTCTGCTTTAACTCAGCCACCCCTTAAAAGGGGAAGTATGGCTTCTGTATATGTGTATATATTTTTCTAAACTTAATACTTTATCTCACTGAAGCAAACTTGTGGCCAGAACTTAAACAAGAGAAAAAGATATGATGCTCTGTGATAAGAAAAACAGATTTTGCCATTTCCTACATGATGAAGGAAAAATGAGTGTGAAATTCATTCTTCTAAACCATAAGATCCCATTTAGTCTCTTGTTATATTATGTAGTTACAATAAAATAAATGCCATCATGGCTGAGACACCTGACCCTACAAAATTTCATGAAGTCTATCTATCTATATACAAAGACCATAATCCCCCTTACAAAGGGAGTGGCTGAGTCAAAAGCAAAAACCTTGACTCTTTGTGGGAGGAATATACAAAGAAGGGGATTCCCAGTCCACTCGCATAGCCCCATTTAGTCGACTATTACGACTCACAGAGGAACAAGGAGTAGGCATTCTTTATCCCCTCTTTAGGGGAATTTTTAATTTAATAAAATGCAATTACACACTCCCCAACTTACGAATGAGTTAGGTTCCAGAAGTCCGTTCATAAGTAAAATCGTTTGTAAGTCGTGTTTGGACCAAAAAAAGTACTGTACACTACATACATATGCAGAACTCTACAGTATTTAGGCTAAAGACACTTAACTACTACATAAAACATAAAGAATACAGTATTGATGAATTTTAATACAGTAAAAATAATGTAATAATATAGTACAGTACAGTAATACTGTACATACATTAATATATGGGTACAATTTTATTTGCATCTGTGAATGTCCTAACATGGATGTTAGTAAGTAGGGGAGCTTCTGTAATAAAATCATAGTATATTTCTACAAAAAGAGGCAAGAAAGTTTAAAAGGGCTATAATAATTCTTGAAGATGTATTTTAAATGAGCTTAAATATCATGTCGATAATGACGTCAGAATACAGTAATCCCTCGTTTATCGCGAGTGTTAGGTTCCGGGACCATTTGCGATAGGTGAAAATCTGCGAAGAAGCAGCGCCATATTTATTACAGGTATTTTACATTTATTTTTACCTTTATAAACCCTCCCTGCACTGTTAACAACTCACCCTTTACTTTATTAATAACAGCGCAACCGTAAATTTATATGAGTGTGACAGGTAAGTTTATCATAAATAACAGCACGCAAGCGTATAGCTATATGAACGTGATAGGTAAGCTTACCGTGAATGACGTGATGATGACGTTTACATACTGCACAGCAAATGACAGCTTTACAGCTGCTATTTGCGAGAGAGGAACATGGTAATGGGGAGCTGCTGTCACTGTTTCTTCTTTTGTGTGAAGATGGTCTTGTAAGGAGTCATGGCATTGTCGATAATACTGCAGAAGTGCACCGAACGAACCATATCACTGTCCCACTCCTGCGAGAGAAGAACATGGTATTGGGGAGCTGCTGTCGCTGTTTCTTCTTTTGTGCGAAGATGGTCTTGTAAGGAGTACTGGCATCGTCGATAATACTGCAGAGGTGCACAGAACGAACCATATCATTGTCCCACTCCTGCGGGACAATGTAGCGAACAGTAGATTCGTTGATGCCGAAACGGCGGCCAACAACCGAGAGACTTCTTCCTTCCTTCAGCATATCTAACAGTTTTACCTTATCTGCTATGGTCAACATCTTCCTTTGCCACTTAGGCTCACTACCAGAAGCCTTAGAAGATGAAGAACGCTTGAGCGGCATTGCAGGGGTTGAAATACAGGCAAAAGTTTCACAAAAAACACAAGCGCAACGTATTAAGAGGCACAACGCGAAAGGCGCACACGTGAGTAACTGAATGGGTGAGGCGAGACAATGGAAGATGCTGGAAGAATCAAGCTTCAGTCAAAAAGCCAATCAGACCCCAGGATACAAAACACAATTCTGTGATTTGTTGTCTCCCATCCATCAGCCAATAGCATCCCATGTACTATCTCATGTAGGTGCGACACTTTGCATTTTCCAAGATGCCGATGCCTGTATCGTACTTTGTATGGTGCAATAATGTGAGTTACATATTTAAATTTATGTTTTTTACTATTTTTTACTGTTTTATTATTCTTAGGCAAGGAAATACTTTTTTTTATCAATAAAATAATGAAAATATTGGAAATTTTAATATTTCCACATATCGTTGATTCCAGCGATATAAAATACATATGCTCGCCATAAAAACCCGCGATGCATTGAATTCGCAGAAGGTGGATCGTGACATAGCGAGGGATTACTGTACAGTAACACCATAACAGTCTAAATAAAATACAGCAAAGTAAATTGCTTTATGTTCCTGTTTGAAAATACAAGGGTGTTGTTTGATGTAGTCTGATTCATCTCTATTAATCCCCAATTGAATGGAGGTGGGTACAGGTATCTTGGGGCTGGGGAGTTTACATGCGTCTCTTAGAAAAAGGTGACAGAAGCATATATAAACCCAGATGACTTCAAAAATTGATTTTCAATATAATCACAAAACAAGTAAAAAGATAATTTTTCAAGTTACCTTCAGATAATGGTGACAACATGTGATATATTGCAGAGGCACCCCCAGCATCTTCACCAGCAAGTATAACGTGATTTGGGTCTCCACCAAAAGTAACTATGTTATCTTGTACCCATTTTAAGGCTGCTAGCTGATCTAACATGCCCATATTACCCCCAGTGGCACCTCCTGGGGTCCTGAGGAAACCTGAATTACAGAACGTGAAAACATTAATATTGATATTAGATTCTCCAAAGCATAAATGATGATAGCCATGATATTAAAACATGAAGCTTCCAAAGCATGTCCTGGAAAGCCTGTGGTGAATAAAATTCATCTGTAATTTGTAAATATTTTTGGCTTTCCTACAAGCTGGGCTGTTAGGCCTCAGGGCAGAAGATCCTTACACATTTACCCAGTGGGTGACCCAAGCAGAGTGATGGGGTGGGGAACTGTGGCAGTCCTTGATCCCCAAGAAGCTATGAGATGTGATCGAAGTAAATTACCTTCTAGTGAATGTGCATACTTTGACTCGGCCACCCCTTACAAGGGAGATTGTGGCCACTGTATATTCACATAAGCAAGTACCTACCCAAAATCCCGAGACGATATTGAGGAATGACAAGGACAATATCCCTGTCCATCAAGAGAGATTCATCCATTCCACCAGCTGATCCTATGATGAAAGTACCCCCATGCAGCCACACAACAACGGGTAATGGAGGAGAGTTGTCTGTTGCATTTTTTAACTGAAATATGAATATAACATGAGGAAGCAATATATATATATATATATATATATATATATATATATATATATATATATATATATATATATATATATATATATATATATATATATATATATATATATATGAATATTACAGAGCTAAGTCTTAAGGTTAGAAATACAATACCAAATAAGAGGTACCACAGTATTCATTAGACGATACAGAACACAGGAAGAGATGGGAAAGATCAAAAACTTGTTGCAAGAGGCAAAAAGGTTAAATAAGGAAAGATATGAAGAAGAGAAGAAAAATTTTCATTTCAGAGTTCTTCCAGACAACTGGGAGATAAAGAAGATAATGACAGAAGATCAGGGGATGGGACCTCATTAAGATTGTTATACACTTTTTCAGTGTAAGAGTAGTTGATAATTGGAATTCGCTAAGCGAGGAGGTAGTTAATGCCATCTCAATCAATAGTTTTAAGGACAGGTATGATAAGTATCACTAAGTATAAATTGGAACCGATCAGGAGACGGGAAGATTCGAGCTTTGGGCTCTTTCCCGTAAACACAATTAGGTAATCACACAAATGCTGGTGGATTATCTGGTAAGGCAGTAGAATTAAAAGATAGGATTCACAACAGTAAGGCATATATAGTAGCAATTACAGAGACTAAGTTGAGTGAGTACATAAACAGTGTCACAGTTTTTCCTAAGGGCTTCAGAATATTAAGGGTTGAAACATCTGAGAGGACTGGTGGAGGGATAGCACTGCTCATAAGTGAAAGGATTCAAGTTGAAGAAATAAACTTGGCTATAGAAAGTGAGTTCAAGGAATTTCTTGTTGCTCGCATAAATACTGGGTCAGAGAGCATTATAATAACTGTTGTATATACCCACCAAGGAACCAGAATAGGCTAGAAGTTTATGAGGAAAGTCATATAGGTACTATTGAAGTCATAAACTCAGTTGTTAACATGGCACGGGAGAGAAAATGTAGGATTTTGAATATGGGAGATTTTAATCATAAAGAGATAGATTGGATAAATCTTGACCCACACAGTGGTGAGGACTCATTCGGGGGAAGATTCCTAGATTGCGTACAAGGGAATTTCCTACACCAACATGTAATGGAACCAACGAGGGCCAGGGGTGGGTATGAGCCATCACTACTTGATCTAGTATTCACAGATAATGTGTTGGATATAGAAAAAATTGAGTATGAACCACCAATTGGAAAGAGTGACCACTGTGTGTTGTTGATGGAGTATATCATTGAAGATATTCTGCCTGAGAGTAGAGGCACTGAGGACACGAGGAGGAACTATCCGAAAGGAGATTACATCAAAATGAATGAGCTTTTTGCAGTTATTGACTGGAGAACCTTATTTTACAACAAATCTGTACAAGAAATGTATGACATCTTTTGTGAGAAATATGGGAAGATAGTAGATTGCTGCATACCTGTCACCAAAGTAGGTGTAATTCATGCCAGAGAGAAATGGTTTGATAATGAGTGTAAATGAGCTAAGGAGTGGAGAGACAAATGCTGGAAAAGGTATAGGAGGAAAAAAAACACAAATGCCTGGCAAACCTACAAACGAGCAAGAAATGACTACCTAAGTAAAAGGAGAGAGGCAGAGAGAGACTATGAGAGGGACATCACCAGGAAGGCTGGCAAAGTTATGGAGAAACTACTAAGGAAACATATCTCTCTTCACTTGGAATCCTTCAACTTTTTGTTAGTGAGGCAACATGGCTTCAGAGAAGGTAGATCAACAGTAACAAACTTATCAGAATTTTATGATGAGGTAAGCCAAATCTTACAGGAAAGAGAGGGCTGGGCAGATTGCATATTCCTAGACTTCCAGAAAGCGTTTGACACTGTTCCACATGGAAGACTTATTAGGAAGCTGCAAGCAATGGCTAGAATAGGTGGAAATGTCTTGGAATGGATAAAAACTTACTTAGAAGGAAGGGAACAGAGGGTTAGAGTAAGACACTCAGTGTCTGAATGGGGAAGAGTTAGTAGTGGAGCTCCACAGGGTTCAGTTTTAGGGCCACTTTTGTTCCTTATATATGTAAATGACCAACCAGAGTATGTAAATTCATTCATGAATATGTTTGCAGATGATGCAAAGATTGTGAAGAAAGTAAAAAACGAGAACAATGGTAGAGAACTTCAGGAAGATCTAAATAGTCTGCATGAGTGGTCAGAAAAGTGGCTAATGAAATTCAATACTTCAAAATGTAAGGTAATGAGAATGGGTGCAAGTGCAAGAAGGCCCAAGCTTGACTACTCGGTGGCTGGAGTACAACTTCAAGAGACAGAATATGAGAGAGATCTAGGAGTAAACATACTAGCAGATTTGTCTCCAGAAATACATATAAATGGCATAGTAAGGGCAGCATATGCATTCTTATCAAATGTAAGGGTAGCCTTCACGCCCATGGACAAGGAAATGTTCAGAAATATTTATGTAACCTATATGAGGCCAAAACTCGAATATGCAGCCCCCTTTTGGAATCCACACTTAAAAAAGCACATAGCTAAGCTTGAAAAAGTTCAAAGACTTGCCACGAAACTGGTGCCAGAAATACGCAATCTCAGTTATGATGAGAGGCTGAGGGAATTAGACTTACCTTCACTCAAAGCTAGAAGATTGAAGGGGGGATATGGTGACAGTCTTTAAATTCCTTCATGGTTATGATAGAGTGGATAGGGATCGGTATTTTGATATGGCTGGCTCTAGAACTAGAGGTCATAGTTTGAAGCTGGTAAGAAAACTTCTTTGCAGGATGTAAGGAAATACTTTTTCAGTGTAAGAGTAGTTGATAATTGGAATTGGCTAAGCGAAGAGGTAGTTAATGCTATCTAAATCCATAGTTTTAAGGACAGGTACGATAAGTATCACTTAGTAGAAAATGGAAGCGATCAGGAGACGGGAAGATACGAGCTTTGGGCTCTTTCCCGTAAACACAATTAGGTAAATACAATCGCCTGCAATAGAGTGAGACCGAAGCTATGCTCTAAGATACACTTGAACAAAATGCTTAAGGAGATAGCCTTCATTACAATATCCAGTTATAAGCCATGAGAGCTCAACTTTATTTCTTTAACACTCAAAAACTCTTATACAATTATTTCTTCAATATATTTGGATATAGATATATTTGACTGAGTAAGACTGACCAGTGCCATTTTTCAAGTTATGTAAACACGTTAGCTTCATATTCTAATTCACGGTACAAAACATTTTTCAGGTTCTACAAGGAAATTAAGTATACAGCAAATGCATTATCATAACTCACTTGAAATAAAAACATTAATTTATAAGGGGTTGCGGTCCTGCATTTTCCTTTATATAAAAAGAATCTTTGCATTTTTTAACAGTCTATATTCATAAGAAGGACAATCTTCACATAAAGGGGGTCCTTAACTTACGTCACAGTTCTGTTCCTCAAGATATGACGTAACCCGACTTTCCACGTAAGGTGGAACACTCTTAAATAAGCAGCTCCATCACCCACCTATGCAAATGCAGCAGTAAAGTTCATAACCTAAGACATAAAAACACTCTTTCTATGACATATGAAAATATAACCATAACTAAAATAAGAGAACAATCCCTTATATATATATATATATATATATATATATATATATATATATATATATATATATATATATATATATATATATATATATATATATACAGGTATACCTGACCCAACGTCGTTAATTGGTTCCAGGAGAGACGACTTAAGTCGAAAAACGACTTAAATCGAATTAGCTTGTCTCTAGGCTAGCCTAGGCTAGGCTACGCCAAATTTACTTGTCTAGGCTAAACCGAAAATAACCATTCCTAGTTCTGTACTTTATTCATGAAAGCAAATTTCAATAATATATGGTTAATAAGAATCTATTTTAAGCTTACAAACAAATAAATTTTAATTTTTAATACTGCATAGTACAGAAAAAAAAGTACAGGTAATTAAATTTACGAGTACAATTTGATGTTTACCGTATATAGCGGATGCTTTATTTATGAATGTGGTTTGCTATGACATGATAAAATAAAAGCCTTTATTATGGTTAAACACAAATACAGAAATTAGTATTATTTTGCAATAATAATAATAATAAAAAAAAACTAATTTATTTTAAATTTACCTTGGTGGTTTACATCGCGGACGTAGATGGCTGTGGATCGTCAACATCAACAGCTGATTCTGGCTGTTGTCGTCGTTGTCCGATAGGCTTGAAAAACTGGTCGAGAGTTCCTTGAACTGTCTTCTTCTTTTCCTCAAGAATCACATTATAAGGAGCAAAAGCCTCATGACAAGCCCCCATAACCTTGGAAAAGCATTGAGCATTGGGATTCATATCCTCGAACAAAGAAAATCCTTTTTCGATAAATGCAATTGCCTGCTGCATTTTCTTAATGGTAGAGCGATGTGGCTCACGTGGTTCTGCTTCCTCAACTTCTTTATTTTGCTGCTCGTGAAGCTCCATCAATTCTTCGTTTGTCAGGGGCTTCTTGTCTTTTTCAAATAAATCTGTGAAACCCTCTTCCTCCAAATCCATTTCTAGCTCTTTGCTCATAGTCACCAACGTTTTGTTGATGGCAACATTATCAAACCCCTTAAAATCAAACAAAGACAAGGCTTTCTCTTGAATGATTTCTTGACTAACATCACCTCGCTGACAATTCAAGCTATCAATCCAAAGAGAAAGAAGACTTTCCATTTCTTCAAAGATTTTGCCTCTTTTCTTATTCATGACGGTGTCTTCATCCCTGGGGCATCAGATTTGATATGCGCTATAATTGTGTCCTTATTATGTACAATCGTCGATACAGTTGTCTGACTCATCCCAAAAGATCGTGGAATTGCTACCATTTTCTCACCTTTTTTCATGGCATTTTATCATAGCCAGTTTATCGTCCAGCGTTATAGCATGACGCTTAGCACTTGCACTAGGAATTTTCTTAGGTGCCATGGGGGCAAAATATGAGGTCACAAATGAATGAGCATGAGAGTAGTCGATAAACAGGCACATACCGTGCATAAACTAATCAATTCAAAACAATAGCGGTTTCGCAGGAGTGACGAGTGACGACGCCTAACAGTAGATATTGGAACTACTGTACGTATTTTAATAAGATTTTATATGCTTTTATTCTCATTTATTGTACAATAACATGATTTTATGTGCTTTTGTTTTTATTTATTGTACAGTAACATGATTTCATGTGCTTTTAATGGTTTTCTAGTGATATTATGATTCCAATATTTGTAGTGGACAGACGTAAAGTTGATTATAATGACGTAAACTTTATTTTAATAAAAAAATTTTAGTTTTCCATATATTTTTTAGAAAACCGACGTATAATCGAGACGACTTAACTCGAAACGACGAAAGCTGAGGTATACCTTACATATATATATATATATATATATATATATATATATATATATATATATATATATATATATATATATATATATATATATATATATATATATATATATATATATATATATATACCTTGTTCGCTTTTTCCGCGTTTTTTTGATGCGCTAAGCTGCAATAACTCCCCTAAAAAATAAAAGTAAAAATATACGAAAGCCGCGAATAACACCAATGCAAAAAAAAAAAAAATAATAAAAAAATATATATATATATATATATATATATATATATATATATATATATATATATATATATATATATATATATATATATATATATATATATATATATATATATATATATATATATATATATCATTTTAGTAAAAAATCGACCGCCTTGGAGGCACTTTTCCGCCATCCTACCACTTAATGCGATCAGATATTATGAAGATAATGGAAAAAAAAAGCATTAAAAACAAACCGCATACAAATTTTCAATATAATATCATCAGGGAAATAGCGTGCGAGGGTGCATCAGCTGATACGGAAGTGGCGAAACGTTTGTGGTTAGAGGTTCGTTCTCCCGCATCCTCCTCTCTTCTACCGCTTAATGTGATCAAATATTATGAAGAAAATCTACAAAAAGCATTAAGAACAAACAGCAAACAAATTTTCGATATAATATTGTCAGGGAATTAGCATGCGAGGGTGCATCAGCTGATACGGAAATAGCAAAACGTTTGTGGATAGATGTTTGTTCTCCCGCATCCTCCTTCTCTTCTACCGCTTAATGCAATCGAATATTATGAAGAAAATGAAAAAACCATTAAGAACAAACAGCAAACAAATTTCCGATATAATATCATCAGGGAAATAGCATGTAGAGAATATATATATTTTATTTAAGTTTCCCGGATATACGTTTTCTTTATAACGAATTGTATAGTTTTTTTTCTCTCAGCTGACTTTGTTTACGTTTAGATTTCATGCAGCAAGGTCGATATATAAAGAAGATATAATAATGTCTAGAACCAAGAAATATTAATACTATAATCTTAAAAATTAGATAAACCCCAAACAGAGTGAGTAAATACATATTTTATGAGTGAGATATTGTGCCTGAATAGTGATAAGCATCAGCTGATATGGAATCGGCAAAACGATTGCCAATAGAGCTTCGTTCTCCCGCATCCTCCTCCTCTTCTACTGCTTAATGCGATCAAATACTATGAAGAAAATTTAAAAAAGCATTAAGAACAAACAGCAAACACACTTCCGATATAATATTGTCAGGGAAATAGCGTGCAAAGGTGCATCAGCTGCTACTGAGGCGGCAAAACATTTGCATCCTCGTGCTCACCGCCACAATGCACATCCCAGTGTACTTTATGCCTGTTGCCCACCACATACTAGAGTACAGTACAGTATGTTAATTTCTTGCTGTACAGTAAATCTGAATATCTTTTGTATAGTCTTCAAAATAGATACAGGGCTTTCGGCTCTGCTATGTACTTATAAAATATGTTTTACTTATAAAATATGTTTTTACTTATCTTATATCTTTGGCATAGTGTCTCTATGTAAGGTTGTGGAACGTATCTATGCCCTTTATCATTGTCTCCTATGGAAAATGACTAGTTTTTTAACGCGATTTTCAATTTACCCGTCACTTCTGAGAACCTATCTCTGCGATATTCCAAGAACCAGGTGTATTATATATATATATATATATATATATATATATATATATATATATATATATATATATATATATATATATATATATATATATATATACAGTGCTCCCTCGTTTATCGCGGGGGTTCAGTTCCGGGACCGGCCGCGATAGGTGAAAAACCACAAAGTAGGAGCACCATATTAATAAAAAAAATAAATAAATAAATTAAAAAAAAATAATAATAATAATAATGATTGTGACACCTGGACGGGCCAAAAAATAGTAAAATAAAACAGCCTTTATCAGGCCTGGGCACGAAGAATACATAAATCAAAGAGAAACAGAGATGGAGAGCGTAATGACCTGTCAGATGTGAAGGAATTATAAAAGAGGTGTAATGAATATCCAATTCTCTACTGGTTTTTAATATACCTCTGCATTATTTTCATGATGTCTATTCCAAAATTCTCCTTAGATCTTATGAGTATTATTATTATTGTAAAAATTACATCTGCCAAAACAAGTCCTTCGCAAGAAGGCAACCGTCCTAGCCCTTGGTTGATAAGGGAGTCCGTGACGTAAAACCGGAACATTATAATTATTATTATTATTATTATTATTATTATTATTGGTTACAATAATTTTCCTTTGATGATGATTGTGGAGATTAACTGTTTTCCTTTTTTGATGTCGGCTACCCCCCAATTTAAGGGGGAAACAGCCAAGGTATATGTATGTATGTATGTATTATTATTATTATTATTATTATTATTATTATTATTATTATTACGAATTTGTCATTAAACCATTATTTTTACAATAATGTAGTTTTGGTTGAATGAACAAGAGTTAATAAAGATGTCACTCTCTCTCAACGTCTTTCCCCATTTATTGTCATCATTTTTCATTTCCTCTTTCTCATATTTATTATAGGTATTTTACATTTATTTTTGCCTTTAATGTATAAACCCTCCCTGCACTGTCAACAAACCACCCTTTACTTTATTAATAACAGCGCACAAGAGTAAATTTATATGAACAATGATATTATAAAGATCGAAAAAAAGCATTAAGAACAAACAGCAAATAAGCTTTCTGTTGAGGGTAAACTTAATCGACAAATATATTTGTCTTAAGTTTACTAATTAGATTAATATTTTTCACAATAATATAATTGGTATATTTTTCATATATATGCCCAGTACATATTTTCCAAGCTGGCATTTTCTTTTTGTCCATGTCTTAACGTTGTATGACGCTTCATTCATATAGTAAACAAATAATAACCGGTGACTGTGACTTTCAATTATATCCCCAAGATTGCTCTTTATCCACCATCATGACTCATAGTAGTCATACCTCAACAGGTTATGGGCCCAGCCTTAGTGCTAGATTATTATTTGATGGTGATGAGTCGAAATATGAGCTTTGGGAAGTTAAATTTCTCGGTTACATGAGACGTCTGAAGTTATTGGATGTCCTGACCGGCACCGGAACCCCTGATGCAGGGGAGAATGCTAATGCATTTGCTGAGCTTGTTCAGCTTTTAGATGACCGAAGCCTTAATTTAGTGATAAGAGAGGCGAAAGACAACGGTCGTAAGGCACTGGAAATACTCCGTGGTCATTACATGGGCACAGGTAAGCCGAGAGTTATTTGCCTATACACTGAGCTTACGTTATTGAAGAAAGTAGCCGATGAAAGCGTCACCGATTATGTCATTCGCGCTGAGACTGCTGCTAATTCATTAAAACAGGCAGGTGAGACTGTTAGTGATAGCCTCCTTACTGCAATGGTGCTTAAAGGCCTTCCTTCAAATTTTAAGACTTTTTCTACTGTAATTACACAGAGAGATACTCCAATGAGTTTTTCTGAGTTTAAAATTGCTTTAAGAAACTTTGAAGAGACTGAAAAGGCACATGACACTTTTGATAGTGACGATAATGTTATGAAAGTAACCCATAAAGGTAACCAAGGTAGGGCTAGTGCAGGAAATTTTACCCCTACTTGTTATACTTGTGGAAGTTTAGGACATAAATCTCCTGATTGTAAGAATAAAAGTGAGAAGAATAAAGGAAAATATAGATTTAGTAAGAAGTGGTGCCATAAATGCAGATCTCGAACTCATAACTCTAGTGAATGTAGGAAAAATCTCCCTAATTCAACAAAATCCATGAGTGCTGAAGATAATGTTACAGATACCGAACGGCCTCATTCGTTCCTTTTTAAAGCCAGTGCGAGTGAAGATATTTTTGAATATGATAATTGTAATAATGCTGTTAGGCATAATATTGATAATAATTTAATGGTTGACTGTGGTGCTACATCTCATATAATAAAAGATGGTTCAAAGTTTGTGAAATTTGACAGTGATTTTAATCCTTCTAATCATTGTATTGAGTTGGCTGACGGAAGTCGAACAAATGGCGTTGCGCGTGGTCGTGGATCCGCAAATGTGTTGGTGCATGATGTCAATGGTAATCCATGTAAAGTTTTGCTAGAAAAGGCCTTATATGTTCCTTCCTATAAACAAAATATGTTTTCTGTGTATGCGGCCAATGAAAAAGGTGCTTCTGTCAACTTTTATCCCAAATGTGCTGAGCTAAGGGCTCCAGATGGCACTGTATTTCCTCTAAGAAAAGAGGGAAAATTGTATTTTCTCAATAATGTAAAAGTAAGTGAAAATGTTTCTCACTCCCTATTTGAGTGGCACAAAATAATGGGCCATTGCAACTTTAGAGATTTATTGAAGCTAGAAAATGTTGTAGATGGTATGAAAATTTCTCCTAAAGAAAAATCTGATTGTGAAGTGTGTGCTATCGGAAAAATGTCCCAGTATAGAAACAGGGAAGCCGACAAGCGTGCTACTAGTAGGCTCAAGTCAGTATATTGCGACTTAGCAGGGCCTATTGAACCAGCTGCAAGAGAAGGTTTTAAATATTCCATTTCATTCGTCGACGACTACACTGGTATAATAATGGTATACTTTCTTAAAAGTAAATCTGACACGGTAGCTGCAACTGAGAGGTTCTTGGCTGATAGTTCCCCATATGGGAAAGTAAAATGCATACGGACGGACAATGGGACGGAGTTCACAGCAAAGAGTTTTAAATCCTTACTTTTGAAAAACTCTATCAAACACGAGTTCACAGCTCCGTATTCCCCACATCAAAATGGGACGGTCGAGAGATCTTGGCGGTCTCTTTACGACATGGCTAGGTGCATACTCTTAAATGCAAATTTGCCCAAAAGTCTATGGACTTATGCTGTTAGAGCTTCGGCTTATATCCGGAACCGTTGCTATAACCCAAGAACTGGAAAGACACCCTATGAGTTATTCACTGACAGAAAACCTAATCTGAAAGATATGCATATTTTCGGAACTGTATGTTATTCCTATGTGCAAGAGAAAAAGAAATTGGACCCTCGTAGTGAAAGAGGAATATTTTTGGGATATGATGGACAAAGTCCAGCCTATTTGGTGTATTTCCCAAATAAAAATAATGTCAGAAGGGTGCGTTGTGTCAAATTCACCGATAAATTTCAACATGAAGTAGAAAATCCAGTGGTTGAAAATCGCCACGTAACCAACAAAGAACCCATTTCCTTGGAAACCTTTCCAATGCCACCGACATCGAACTCCGATGATCCAACCTCGAAGGAAGATGACGACGATCCCGTGGGCAGTGGAAAAGGTCAAGATGAAGTCAATCCTGTGAGTGGCGGCAGAAGTGATAATGACAAAATCGACGAGGATGTGAAGGCAAGACGGCGATATCCTACTAGGGAACGTACTGTTCCTACGTATTTGGGAGAATACGTCACTGACTTTGATGATTCTTTCACAGTAAATGATTCAAGTGCTGCTAAATATTCTGTTGATTTTTGTTACAGTATGGTAGATATACCCAGAACATATCATGATGCAATATCCTCCCCAGATTCTTCTAAATGGGTTAATGCTATGCAAGAAGAAATTAATTCTTTAAATGAAAATGACACTTACGAGTTAACCCAACTGCCTGATGGCAGATGTGCAGTGGGGGGTAGATGGGTGTATACTGTGAAATCATGTCCTAATAATGTTGAAAAATATAAGGCTCGCTATGTAGTGAGAGGTTATTCCCAAGTGCCTGATTTAGATTATCACGAAACCTTTTCACCTACTGCCAGAATCACTTCAATTCGTATGTTATTACAACTGGCAATGCAAGACAATTTAATTGTTAATCAAATGGATGTAAGTAGTGCTTATCTTAATGCTCCTATTAACTGTGAAATTTACATTGACCAACCCGAAGGTTTTGTAAAGTTTGATGAAAAGGGTAACAAACTGTTCTTAAAATTGAAGAAATCCATTTACGGTCTTAAACAGAGTGGACGTAACTGGAATGAATTGTTGCACAATTTCCTTGTAGAACAAGATTTTGATATGTCCCTTGCTGATTCTTGTGTTTATTCCAAGAAAGTAGGTAATTCAAAGATTATCATAATTATCTGGGTTGATGACATAATCATTGCTGCTAGTAATGAAACTTTGCTCAATGCTACCAAAAGTTCTCTTTGCCATAATTTTAAGATGAAAGACTTTGGTAATATTTCATGGTTTTTAGGTATTGAATTCAAACATGATTCTGAGAAGTTTGTGATGGTACAGTCAAGGTACATTGAGAAACTGCTGAATAGGTTCAATATGACAGATTGCAAACCAAAAGCCACTCCTTGTGATTTGAGTGTAAGTAAAGTCATAGATAACCATTCTGAGAAATTACCCGATTCAAGACTGTATAGAGAGATGGTTGGCAGTCTTATATATCTTATGACCTGTACGCGTCCTGATCTTTGTTACATTGTAACTATATTGTCTCAAAATATGAATAATCCAACAAAAGCTCACTTAAATATGGCTAGGCATGTTCTAAGGTATCTTAAAGGTACTATAAATGTTGGTTTGACTTTCAAAAAGCAAACTTGTGAAATGCTTAAGCTCCAAGGGTTTTGTGATTCCGACTGGGGTGCGTCATCTGATAGACGCAGTATCTCTGGATATGGCTTTATGTTATGTGATGATGGTCCTTTGATTTCTTGGAAAAGTCGAAAACAGCAGATTGTAGCCTTATCAACCTGCGAGGCAGAATACGTTGCTCTAACGTCTGCCATCCAGGAAGCTAAGTTTTTAAGTCAGCTTTTGGTGGATATGAATGCTGGTAATAAAACCACTGTAACACTTCATGTAGACAATCAAGGTGCAATATGTCTGGCTAAAAATCCTGTACACCATCAGCGTACAAAGCATATAGACATTAGATACCATTACATAAGATCTGAAATTCAGAACGGTGCAGTTAAATTAGTTTATGTACCTTCAAGCGATAATATCGCAGATATTTTCACAAAGCCAGCAACAAAGGATAAATTAAATAAATTTACTTCCTTGAGGGGCAGCGTATACACCACATAATGTGTGTACCATTGTATATATAATCTTTTTCTATATATAATTTGCAAATACCATTTCTATTTTTCTCTATGTTGTATATATACATTTTGCATTCATTCCAATTATTATTCATATGCATATAATATTTTGCAAATTATAATCTGTTGAATGCCTTATTATTGATTACTAAGAATATGATGTTTTCTAGGAATTTGCTTCTTTACCTAGCTATGTTCTTTTATAAATTTCTACCATTTTACCTGCTCCATGCCATGTCTAATACTTACATTATAATAATTTACTTGATATTTGCTGCTCTACTTATATATTATAATATGTCATTGATTCCTGTATACTTATATATACATTGTTTGCTAAATATTTGCCACCTTAAGTTTAAGTGGGGGTGTTGAGGGTAAACTTAATCGACAAATATATTTTTCTTAAGTTTACTAATTAGATTAATATTTTTCACAATAATATAATTGGTATATTTTTCATATATATGCCCAGTACATATTTTCCAAGCTGGCATTTTCTTTTTGTCCATGTCTTAACGTTGTATGACGCTTCATTCATATAGTAAACAAATAATAACCGGTGACTGTGACTTTCAATTATATCCCCAAGATTGCTCTTTATCCACCATCATGACTCATAGTAGTCATACCTCAACATGTGGTGATCTGTCTATCACACACAATTTCATTAGTTATACCTTGTGTGTGTTTTATTGTAATACCATAAGTAATATTGTGCATCTACCTACATGAATATATTCATTGAGAGACTATATTATAACAATCATTTATTTTGTCATTAATTCATCATTTTCTCATGAATAATTGGAATTTGTTTGTAAAGCTAATCTAAATCTTAGGAAATCCTTAATTATGTATAATATGATAAAATTATATATTTTTATTTTAGAATGTGATGCTCGTCTGCTTTGTTTACAGAACGGACGAGGTCTCTCTCTGAGGACAGCATCAGGTGATGACCTATTGTTAGAGACTCGTAAAACTCGTGTAAATTTACGAGCCTCCCATTTCGCCCCTTGGACTAGTGCTGTCGAATTTGTCAAGCAGTGACTCTATTTTAATATTGTATAAAGTTTTTGGATTTTGAACAATTATTATTTTGTTATTGTGTTGTTTATTTTGATGTGTCCAGCAGTCGTGCCTGGAGCTATAACTCTTTGTTACTAAAGTAAAATTCAACCTTTTCTTTTGGGCTGAAATATTGCTCCATTATAATATTAACCTTTTTTCAATATATTTTTATATTTTATCGATGAGTCTTTTATTTAAGCCTGGATTTATGCAGTGTTCAGTTAATATTATTTAGTGTATTTGTGTTATTAACCAGTGGGAGTTCTCCACTAACTATTAAGCAAACGTAACTCATGCCCTTCCCCTTTAGTACCGTACAGTTTGTCTTATATTTAATTATAAGCCAGTAAGTTTTAGCCCAACTTTATTTGAAGTTGGTGGAGTAAATATTTTTGTGTACGGTAGCCTGCAAAAAACTGAGAGTAGACTATTCATTGACCAGGTGAAAGCAGGCATTCTGGGAATAGTCACCACATATTCTAGTTTTTTCTGGTCCTTCGAACCGGATATGGTGCCTAGCCTAGCTAGCATACTTTACTACATTTACTGAATGGAATTTGGAATAGGCTACCTTTGGTATTGTTTTTGAACTTTGATATTTAAACACTGCGCATAAATCCATGGCATATTTTTTTGTGATATCACTGCTGATGTCGAATTCTTTAGTCCAAGGGAAGGTTTAGATTAGCTATTTGAATACATGCGTGTGTAATCAAGTGTACCTAGGATATAAATATTATAATCCTTGTGAATTTTGGTATTAGTTTAGTTTGGCGTCCTAGCCAAATTATTGTGATTTGTATAAACAATCTTTATTTCCATTTCAATACAATGGGTATTCGTCAGCCAGGGCAAGCCCCAACCCCCCACTGTGGTGTCCAACCACAGCAGTTCCTGCCAGTAAACAGCTTAAACTCTCGGTCTTGGACGGGAACCGATCTTTCGACCTCGTGAATGCGAAGCCAGCGCGTTACCACTGTACTAGCCAGCAAGATGTCTTTACCATCAATTGATGAAAGTAAAGCGTTTGAACTTTACAAGGTTGTAACCGATGATCTGACAGATATGCTCAGTTCCATAGAACATGACCTTAAAGCGTCTGCTCCACCATCCTTACGGTCGTTACAGTTTTCAGAAGCAGAACTTACAAAGTTGTACGAGTCCATTGATGTACATTGGACAGCTAGTCAAGATGCTATTGATAGTACCCAGCTTAGCCAAGTTTCTAGAGAGCACAGAACTCTGAAACGTAATGCCTATAAAGTGCTCATACAAATTAAGTCAGCTATAGATGATCATTTGTCCTTTGGTAGTCAAGCACAAGCTACAACTAGTCAAGCTCCTAGTCAGACAGTAGTACCTGCTAGACCCCTTCCACACCCTAAGTTGCCTGAGATTAAGATTCCTGAATTTGATGGTCAGTTGAGTCAGTGGAATTGTTTTTGGGATTCCTTTAGTAGTTTAATTGATAGTCGTCAAGACATTGACCCAGTATTGAAATTTAGCATGCTCAGATCTTATTTGAGAGGTAAAGCTTATAGAACCATTGAAGGTCTTCCCATAACTAGTGGTAATTACAGTATAGCATTAACTTTGTTGAGAAAAAGCTTTGCCGACAATGACCTTTTGTTGCAACAATTACATTTAGACTTGATGGACATGAAACCCCCTGAACATAATTTAACTGAGTTGACTGAATTTCACTTAACATTTCAACGTTTGTTGATGCAAATAGAGGGTGTAACCCAAGTACCTTGTGATGACTACCTAATAAAAGACATAATTGCTAAGAAACTTAGTCCTAAAACTTTAGAGTACCTTTTTAATAAGTACAGTACTTATACTTTGACTATTACACAATTGAAGGATGGTATTGGACACCTTATCAAGGTCATGGAATGTTCTCGTATTCTCTCTGATCAGTCTAGGAATAAGCAAGTTTCACATTCTGATGCACATTCCAAAACTAAAGTAGTAGTTAGTCAGAATTCTAGTACAAATTCTAATCATAGGTTTAGTACAGTACCTAAACAAGTAGTTGTGTCCCAGACTCAAAATAAGTCTAATTCGTCATCTAGCAATTCAAGTACTTGGAACAAACCTTGTCTCTTTTGTAAGGATATTCATAATACTAAGTTTTGTTCTAATTACGCAACTCATGAAGCCAGGAAGAACAGAGTTAGAGAGTTAGAACTATGTTTCGTGTGTATGCAGAAAGGCCATAGAGCCTCACAGTGTAGAGAGACGGCCGAGTGTAGAAATTGTAATGGCAAACATCATACCTTTCTCTGCATGAAACTAACCAACCGTAGTACTGCAGTTAATCAAGTGTCAGTTGCGTCTAATGCCCCAACAGTTATTAATAATGGAACTAACCTTAACAGTAACATTCCCACTAATCAAGTAGTAGTGGATGATAAGTTTAGAATCCTGTCAGGAAGAGATGACAGTGTCGCTAATTCTGTTCAAACAGATGTCCAGACTAATAAGGTTCCACTTCCTTCAGTAGCACTTCCTACAGCAATTGTTAAGATTTCTGGTGCTGGGGTACGTGAAACAGTTAGGATGTTTTTAGATACCGGTGCTCAACGGTCTTTCATTCATTCTGCAGTAGTAAAGCGCCTTAAACTCAATCCAGTGTTTCATATCTCACTTAAACTGACTTCATTTGGTAATCAAGCCGAAAACATTTAGTGTGACGTCGTTCGTGTTGTAGTACGCATTGGTACACAACGTATTCCGATTTATGCTGTCGTCTATGATAAGGTTAACACTACGTTATATGTACCTGGCATTGCTAGTGTTGCAGAAACACTCACAAAAAAGGGGATCAAACTTGCAGATCCTAACGTTGAGTCTGATGTGATTAGTGACATAGGTATGGTAATTGGTGCAGATTACTATTCTAGATTTGTAACCAACCGTACTTTCTATTCCGGAATTACACTTTTGTCTAGTCCAGCAGGTTCGATTATCTTTGGACCTATGCCAAAGTGGGCAATTAGTTCTCAGTCAGTTAACACAGTTAATGGGCAACATGTGCTTTGTGCTCGTGTAGGAGTACAAACCCTTGAGTCCGAAGTTCAGAACCTTTGGAATTTAGATGTTATTGGTATTAAGAATGAAACTTTAACACCTGAGGAAGTACAATCAGTGAGTCATTTTGAGTCCACTTGCCAGAAGGCAGACAATCAGTATTTTGTGGAATTACCCTTTAAGGGCACTGAGAGACCAGCAACTAACTATAGAAGAGCTTATGGTCAGCTCATGTCACTAGCTAAATCCTTTGCAACTCGTCCAGAACTTTATGGACAATACTCAGAGATTTTTAATGAGTACATTGAATTGGGATTCATTGAGAAAATTGATAACCCTTCAGTTACAGACGGACTGACTCATTACTTGCCTCATCATCCAGTCTACAAGAATTCTCCTACCACTCCTATTAGAGTAGTGTTTAATGCTTCTAGTAGAGCTGATTCACAATCAAAGAGTCTGAATGATTGTTTACTAACAGGCCCAAGCCTAACCCATAAACTTGTTGATTCACTCATTGAATTTCGTACTAACCCTGTAGCTGCTGTATCAGACATTTCCAAAGCCTTCCTACGTATAGGTATTTTGCCAAACTGCAGAGATTTCTGTAGATTCTTGTGGTTCGAGGATGAAACACTTCAGAAAATAGTTACCTATAGATTTAAAGTAGTACTCTTTGGTACAACATCATCTCCCTTTTTGCTTCAGAAAACACTCACATATCACTTGGAGACACATTCACATCCAGTAGCTAAGTCTCTGATCTCTCATTTCTATGTAGATAACTTTGTTTGTACCTATTCAGACTCTGAACAGTTAAAAACAGAGTATCCCATAGTAAATTCTATTTTAGCAGAAGCCTCTATGCCATTACAAGGTTGGGTGAGCAATGATGTAAAATTTAATGATGAAGTAGGTGTTAATCATGACCAATTGGATCTGAATAATGTAAATGTTTTAGGAATTTCTTGGAATGTTGTACACGATGAAATCAAATTGTACTCCAGTAAGAAAGTGTGCAAGGAGGAGTGTGTGCATCATCAAATCACCAAGAGATCAGTTGTATCTGTAATTGCTAGTGTATTTGATCCTTTAGGATTGTTATCACCAATCTTGATCAAGGGAAAGTTATTCATTTCAAAATTATGGAGAAGTAAGTGTTCTTGGGATGAACCTTTGCCAGAACCTTTAGTACAAGAATTTTCAGTTATTTGCAGAGATTTGAATCAGATGTCAACCATTCAATATCCTAGATTTGTAATTGTCCCTGGTGTATCAGATTTGCACATATTTTGTG
>JAXCGZ010013305.1:130000-142500 GCA_037179515.1 Halocaridina rubra | reverse complement strand
ACCTGGCATTATATAGATATCATCTAACACTAACCTTAAAGGAGAATGTTAACCTCATTCATTATTCCCCAGGATAACAGGCTAGAGGATTTAAGGCAATAATCCTGAAGAAAAATGTCAAAGATATTAAAAACAAAAAACAAAAAACGGGAGCTGCGAAAGGCATGGGAGAAAACTCATCTACATTAGGCCATCTACATTGCTAATTTTGATAGAGCAGCCGAAAAAGATCGCTGTAACTTGATCACATCCATATTTCAAACCTAAATAAGAGGTTTCAAAATGTGATGGAGAATGATTACAGGGTACATGAAGTAATGGAAAGCTTCTTAATTCATAATATTCTCATAGCATAAACTTCCGCGGGGGGGGGGGGGGGGCTTTGAATGATCTTGAAAGGAAAGGGAGGGGTAAGTACTGGGGAAATCTATTCCAACGTTAAGGGGGCTTTACACGGTCAAACGGTTCGTCGAACGCGGTTCGACAGACAAGTGTTTGAAGTGATGTTCGAACGTGTGAACGGGGTATTTGGTTGTCGAACACGTTCCGTGTTCGACAACCAAATACCCAGTTCACACGTTCGAACATCACTTCAAACACTTGTCTGTCGAACCGAGTTCGACGAACCGTTTGACAGTGTAAACCCCCCTCTACTAATTTCAAAATTCCAACACGATTATCATGTGAATCATCAAACTACATTCTTGTGATATGTAAAATAATAATTCATGTCCTTGGACCAACGATCAAATTCTCTTTACTTGGCCTATTCTAGTAAGCTTAATAAATAAATAAATGCTCTCCCTCTTACCATGTAGAACTTCACCTAATTGAAAAGATAAATTTATTATCTTTGTCATATGACTACCATTAACAGGATGTTAATGAGCAGTTTATTTATATATCTATTAAGAGTTATATATCTGGATTAAAACTGGGTTTTAAAAGATAATGCTGTTGTGCCCTAAGAAAAACTAACATCATAGAGTTATTGCGGTTTCGTTGGCCTCAAAGTCTGATAAACTCACTTGCTCTATGATTTCATTTTCTCCTCGGCATCTGGCTGATCAGCAATGTATCTTTGCTGACTGCCCAGAAGATTTCATATTATCTTCACGAAAACTGGATAATAAGAATCAATATATTCCTATGAAAAAGGGTAACTTTTTTCAATATAGATAACTCACGCCCGAGGGAGAGAGAGAGAGAGAGAGAGAGAGAGAGAGAGAGAGAGAGAGAGAGAGAGAGAGAGAGAGAGAGAGAGAGAGAGAGAGAGTAATCAAAGACTTTTATCCTTATAATTCTACAACTGACATTTATTCCTCAAATATAATACAGCAATATAAGGGAACGAACTTTCATGTAATTCCACAAGTAATAATAAAAAAAACATGAAAATATTCTAATGAATCAGTTACAAAAAAAACATGGATACGGGACGGAAATCCGATAAGAGAAGTCGAGAAAGTCTGTGTATGAAATTTTCGAATGCTTCATTGTTAAGAGAGTTATTTTAGACATACAATATCTTAAACCTTCTTTATCTTTTAGTAATGAGAATCAGATTTTATTTGTGTTAAAAAGTGTGTGAGAAGTTGGTTACCTACTTCATATATAGACCTGAGAGCATTTTATTAAGTAAATATTGCCCAATCCTATGATAGGGTAATATTTACTGGAACCAGAACTTTTTAAGCAATAAATTCTCAAATCACCTAAAAAAAAAATTCTATAATTAACAGATATAATAATTTTTTATATCAAATTATATCTAAACGAGCCATTTCAATTTCAAATATTAATAGCTCCAAATGCAATCGATATAGGCCCGATATCTTAAACAGTGTAAACCTAGGATACCATATTGTTAGTTAGCTAGACACATTCAAATGGATTTCATAAACGCATCTGACGCGATTCTGCGTATGGCTAGGTCTAGCCATACACAGAACCGCGTCAGATGCGTTTATGAAATCCATTTGTGTGTGCCTAGCTAACTAACAATATGGTACCCTAGGCTGAAACTGTTTAAGAAATCGGGCCATAGGCAAGACAAAACGCCAGCTATTTGTAAGAAAATTTCATCACCAAAGGGGAAATTCATATGAAGTCAAGATATTCACCCAAATTTAAGGTAATTTTTAACACTTACCTTAACTCCACTAAAGAGCTAAACAGACGATCAATATTACTGACAGTATTTCCCTGTACTGTCATTATTACTGTCGGTGTGTCCATCATATGGACGTAGTAGTTCACACCAATAGAATAGTGTCAGTATTTTTACTGACAGTAATAATGATCGTCTGTACCCCCCCCCCTTAAAGGGGGTACAGACGATCATTATTGCTGTCAGTAAAAATACTGACACTATTCTATTGGTGTGAACTACTACGTCCATATGATGGACACACCGACAGTAATAATGACAGTTCAGGAAATACTGCCAGTAATATTGATCGTCTGTTTAGCCCTTTAAGAATACTCTCCATACACTGGAAGCCATTCAATCTTACCTGTAAAGAAAGGAAAAATGCAATTACAGGTAACTTACCAGTAAAGAGCGTTCGGTGCTGAAAATTAAACTAACACCGTTCTAGCCCTTGGTAGAAAAGGGGAGTCCGTGACGTAAAACAGGCTTTTATTGTAGTGAACAAAAGAAAGGTAACTATCTTCCTCCGTGTTCCCCTGCGTGTCGTAAAAGTCGACTAAATGCGGTGGAGCGAGGGGACTGGGAGTCGCCTCTTCTGTATTTACCTCACACAAAAAGTCGAAGTATAATTCTTTGACTCAGCCACCCCATTTTAAGGAGGAATATGGCTTTGGTATATGGATGGATCTAATAATAACATCAAGACTACCTCAAGATGAAGAAGAAAAGCTGTAAAGCAAATATTCATCTTCATGTGTCCTCTATCATTTTACCTCCTCAGCTTCGCGTCCTGTTATTCACGACCCATTGTTTTTCTGTGCCATAACACGTTACTCCACAAAACAAATTGTGGATGCTGATAGTCAAGTACAGGAAATGAGAACCAAAATAATCAACTTTCATGTTTTCCCATAAAGTTCAAGGAATTTTTGATATGTGGTTGAGGATCCAATTAAGGCACTTTTCATAAACAGTTTTGCAAACTTTAACTAAAAATAACACTTTGCAAAGTTATACTTTTTTTCACATTTCTCCCCAACTCTTTTCGTTTCTTTCCAGACTAATTTCATTCATTTTTTAGGAAAATGTATTTCATTGATAAAGAACACTTCTTGCAAAACTTCTGAAAAAATATTTCGAGTTTTAAAACTTAATGAATATCTGTGGATAGTTTTCAAAGCTTTCTTTTTATACAGAAGAGCGAATCAGAAGAAATAAAGCACAAAACTCAATACTACGCTATATATATATATATATATATATATATATATATATATATATATATATATATATATATATATATATATATATATATATATATATATATACAAATAATCACATTAACATGCGAAAAATTGAATCATATATTACCCCTGACAGGGACTCGAACCTAAGATACATAATTTCTGTTCAAAGGTGCTACCAACTACACCACTGAAGGTCTATGAAAGAAGCCAGCCTCAAAGCTACCTGATTTGCTAGAAATTAACACATTCTTTCTGAATGCCTATTTCTTCATATAACAGCTACTCCCAACCTTACTCGTTGTTTCATTTTCACATTTACATTTAATTCAAATTTCAATCTATAAAGGCCTATATATATTTGGACTTGAATTAAATTCCAAAACGAAGCCACGCGTAAGGTTGGTGGAAGCTGTAATATGAACAAAATAGCATTCAGAAAGAATGTGTTTATTTCTAACAAAGCACTTAGCTTTGAAGTTGGCTCATTTCTTAGACCTTCAGTGGTGTAGTTGGTAAGGCCTTGGCACAGTAATTATGTGTCTCAGGTTTAAGTCCCTGTCATGGGTAAATTATGATAGCGTTCATTTATACCAAAGCAGTCAGCTTTGAGGTTCGCTTCTTTCTTAGACCATCACTGGTGTAGGTAATTCGCCTTAGCAGAGCAATTATGTGTCTTAGTTTCGAGTCCTGGTCAGGGGTAAAATATAATTCATATATATATATATATATATATATATATATATATATATATATATATATATATATATATATATATATACTTCCTCCGTGCTCCCCTGCGTGTCGTAAAAGTAGACTAAATGGGGTGGAGTGGGGGACTGGGAACCCCCCCTCTGTATTTTACTTCCTACGAATAGCCAAGAGATTTGGGGGTATTATGGCAGGAGAGATCTAGCCAGAACCCTAGTAATTGAGTCTTTGAATGTGCGTGGTTGTGGTGTAAATGAAAGTAAGAGGGAGGTGATAGGGAGTATGTTTCTGGAGAGAAAGATAGACGTACCTGCACTGAGCGAACTCAGATAAAAGGGAATCGTAAGGTGACATTTGGGACAGTGGCAGGTAGGATGTCTGAAGTTGAGAGGGGGAGAGGAAGAGAGGGAGTAGCACTGTTATTAAGTGAAGAGATGAATAAGTAGGTGGTAGAATGGAAGGAAGTATCTTCTCATATAATAGTGGCTAAAATGAGGCTGGGAAGCGAGGCTTGGACATTTGTGAGCACATATGGCCCTGGAAGTGAAAGAGGTGAGGAAGAAAGAGAAAAATATTGGATGAAATTGAACAAGTGAGTGGAAGACTTGGGAATAAATGTGAATGTGGTATTGATGGGAGATTTGAATGCTAGAGTAATGAATGAGCCAGTGGATGGTGTAATTGGGAAGTATGGAGTACCTGGTAGAAATGAGAGTGGAGAGAAATGATAGAACTGTGTAATGAGAGAGAGATATGTTGATTTCTGTTACTGTATTTAAAAATAAGTTGAGCATAAGTATACATGGGTCAGAGTGAATAATGGAAGAGTAGCTGACAGACCATTAATGGATTATGTTGTGCTGAACAGGAGGGTGATTGGTAGAGTACTGGATGTGAATGTACTGAGAGGAGCTAGCGGTGGAGTATCTAATCATTACTTAGTGGAAAGTAGGGTGGGAGAAAAGGGAAGAAATAGGAGAAGCAAGAGAAGAAGAGAGGTGCGAAAAGTGAATTAATTGTATAAGAAAGAGAAAGACTGTGGGTATAAGGCTAGTGCGAGAAATGTGTGGAATGTAGTGAAAGAGAAAGTGGAGGAGGGAGTGGAAGAAGAATGGGGCTGTTTCAAGGAGGAAGTTATGAAGTGTGCCGAGGCAGTGTGTGTGGAGGGAGACTAACTGGTGGAAGTAAAAGGAAAGGTAGTGAATGGTGGAATGAGCAGGTGAGTGCAATAGTGGCTGAAAAGGAGCAAGCTTATGAGGTATGGTTGCAGGTAGGAAAGGTAGAGACGTATGATAGGTATTTTGCAAAAAGGAGGTTAGCAAAGAACGTGGTGAGGGAGGCAAAGAGAGAAGCGGAAGTAAGGTGGGGCATATGCTTGTCTGAGAATTTTGAATGGAATAAAAAGATGTTTTGGAAGGAAGTGAAAAGAGTAAGAAAAGGTGAATGTGGTAGGGAGGAGAGGGTGAAAAGAGCAAATGGCCAATTGCTTGTGGATGAAATAAAGGTGAGAGAGAGATGGGATGAATATGTCAAGAACCTGCTGAATGAGGAAGATGATAGACAGGCAAAGATTGAGGCTGAGGAAAATGAATGGTGAATGCCAATGTTAGGAGATGAGAATGATAGAGATATAACAAAAGAGGAGGTACGATTGGCATTGAGAGCAACAAAAGCAGGTACAGCACCAGGGATAGATGGGTGTCATGCTGAATGCTTGTCTAAAGGTGGGGAGGCATTAGTGGGCATTAGTGGAATGGACGGTTAGGTTGTTGAATGTATGTTTCAGGAAAGGGAGGGTCCCAGTTGATTGGAGGAGTGCATGTGTAGTTCCACTTTGCAAAGGGAAGGGAGATAAGTATGAGTGTAGTAGTTTTAGGGGAATTAGTTTGTTGAGTGTAGTTGGTAAGGTATATGGAAGTGTTAATCGAGAGAATTAGGATAGGTACTGTGAGATTGATTGGGGAAGAACAGTGTGGGTTCAGGAGAGGAAGAGGATGTTTGGAGCAGGTGTTTGCAGTAAGACAGGTGTGTGAAAAGTTTTTATAGAAAGGTAGGGACACTTTTTGGGCCTTTATGGATTTAGAGAAAGCGCATGACAAGATAGATAGAGAGGGGTTGTGGAGGGTGTTGCGACTGTATGGAATAAGTGGAAGTTTGTTGAATGTGGTGAAGAACTTTTACATGAATACTAGAGCATGCGTGAGAGTTGGGAATGGTATGAGTGATTGGTTTGAGGTGAATGTTGGGTTACATGAAGATTGTGTAATGTCGCCATGGTTGTTTAATGTGTATATAGATGGAGTGGTAAGGGAAGTATATGAAAAAGTTTTAGACAGAGGCTTGGAATTAGTTGGTGAGGATGAAAAGGTTGTGGAAACTGAGTCAGTTGCTATTTGCAGATGATACTATACTGGTGGCTGATACTGAAAATGAGTTGAATCATTTAGTGACTGAGTTTATTAATGTGTGTGAAAGAAGGAAGTTGCAGGTGAATATTGGTAAAAGTAAAGTCATGAGATGCAATGAGTGTTAATGTTGGCATATTGAATGTAGGAGTGAATGGGGAGTTGCTTGAAGAAGTTGAGAGCTATAAGTATCTGGGGTCACATGTATCAAGGAGTAGACTAGTGGATGTAGAGGTAAATAACAGAGTGAAGGAAGCAAGTAAATGTCTAGGTGGGTTGAAAAGTGTTATGAGAAATAGATATTTGGGAATGAATGCAAAGAGAAGGATATATGAAGGTGTGATTGTACCGACAGCATTGTATGGAGCAGAGACCTGGAATGCAAGGGAGGAGGAAAGGAAGAAATTGAATGTAATGGAGATGAGGTGTTTGAGAGGTATGATTGGTGTATCTAGAATAGATAGAGTAAGAAATGAGGATGTCAGGCAGAGAACCGGTGTTGGAATGAAGCTGTCGGATAGGTTAGATCAGACAATGTTTAGGAGGTTTGGACACATGGAAACGATGAGTGATGAACGAATACTGAAGAGAGTGTAGAGTGCAGAATTGATTGGAGTTATGTCAATAGGGAGACCTAGAATGAGATGGATGGATGGTGTGAAAAGAACAGTGAATGCACGTGGAATTTCAGTGGAGCAGGGAAGAGTGCGCGAAATAGATAGGGATGAGTGGAGTAGGATTGTGCATATATGACGAGGCCCAAAGGGATTTCTCGCACCTGCTAACTCAGTGAACTGTGGTGGACGGGTGTGGGGGGGGTTGCCATGCGATGAAGCGGTGGGGGTAAACCAGCTGCAGCTGTCGGGCTTAATTATGGAATATCCTGGCCCGCCTACCTTGTGGGTGACCCAAGCAGGGTGGATGGGGGGAGACATGGCAACCCTTTATCCCCAAGGAGCTGAGAGATGTGGTTGAGGTGAGTGTGGATCATATACAAGGGGGAAAAGGCATAATATATATATATATATATATATATATATATATATATATATATATATATATATATATATATATATATATATATATATATATATATATATATATATATATATATATATACTCCGCAATGTATATACTTTCAGTTGACGGAAAGTTCGAAAAGAAATATCATCGAAGAAAAAGAGGTGTTACTTAGTAAATAAATAAATATTTTTATGAAAAAGACTTTTGGATTTTGGATTTAGTGCATTTCACCAAACCTTTTCCAGGCAAACCTAAATTGTGTAGTCTGTTTCATTGTAGTTTTATTTACTATTTTTTAAATGGAAAAAAAGAAAGACAAAAAATTTAATTGAAAGTGTCAGCTGCATAATTTATGATTCAGTAACTATTCTGAAAAGCGTTTTCATAAGCTGGATAATATTTTTAGTCATGAGAAATCTCTGATTCTGACCTGTTGTACTCCAATAAATATTTTTATTTGTATAAATACTTTAACACCTCATACAGCACTCCCCCATATATAAAAGTACACTAGCAAGCAAGCAAAACTATAATTATTACATGTCAATTTCCTCATTAAGGATTTACTGCTCATGCAGTTCATCTCTTTTAATATTCGACTGAAAAAGGATAAGTGGAACATTTTAATATGGACAAACAAGTACCTGAACATTCTTAAAAGTGGACCTACTAAAGAAAAAATATGCCAATAACACATGATATCAAAATATAAACATGATCACATGCAAACTATTTGAAATCTATGAGCCAATATATATTTTACATTACTAAAGCTATTCCATAATAAGATAAACCCAGAGTATAGAGAAATCTAGTACAAAATCCAAATGACAATTGGCAGTGATACAATAAATCAAGAAATTAAAAAGGATAAAAATGTTATATTGCTTCCTTCAAGAAGTTCTACACAGGTCGGTACATAACAGTTTGCTAGGGGGAAGAAAA
Source organism: Halocaridina rubra (assembly GCA_037179515.1). NCBI lineage: Eukaryota > Metazoa > Arthropoda > Malacostraca > Decapoda > Atyidae > Halocaridina > Halocaridina rubra. The sequence continues at coordinate 134,020 of JAXCGZ010013305.1, read as the reverse complement.
ATAATGAGTGAAAGCACATAACCAGTTATTACTGAAGTGTATTCCTGAAACAATAGAGTGTATCATGTCCTAGATATTAAGTGTGAAAGCACATAACCAGTTATTACTGAAGTGTATTCCTGAAACAATAGAGTGTATCATGTCCTAGATATTAAGTGTGAAAGCCTTGCACATCTAGCACACCCTGCAATCTAGAGGGCTATGATAGGACCTTTTTTTTTTTAATGATTGTGACACCAGGACGGGCAAAAAAAAAAAAATCTACCCTCAGCAGGCCTGGGCACAAAGAAAGCATAAAAAGAAACAGAGATGGTGAGTATTGTGACTTGTCAGATGTGAAGGGATAATAAGACATGTGTAACGAATATCAAAGCGATCAGTGTCGAACTCAAGATTCTCCAACACATATTACAGATGTCTCACATGTATATCTTTGGAACTTCCATCAACGTCACATTCTTGGATCGTCTTTCAGGATTGCTCCATTCTGTTCAGTGAGGTTGAGGTCCGATGAATTTCCAGGGTCCTTCATCAGATTTTGCGTCTCTTGAGTGAAAGCATTGAGTACTGTTGTGGACAAAACACACTTTATCAGGATCCATTACTTTTCTAGATTTTGTTTTCAACAATCTATTCCTCTTCCTTCATTACCAACAAGATGTGCTCCACACTGAAGCACATAGAAATTCCATGAGACTTGAATTCCAACACGCTTCTTTTTAATCGTCCGCTGTCTTCAATCTCTTCCTCACTTAATGCCCAGATGTTGTCATTTTGAAAGTTAAGTCTCATAAGTATTCTGACAGAGAATTCGTCAATTGAGTAGAGCAGCAGGACTTCTGCGTCCACCCATTTAGATAAAAATTCATAAAGCAAAAGGAGACTCTTACGCAGAGATTTCCATGGCCTTTGGAATTGTGTGAAAAACCTTAATCCCTCCTTGCGAGCGGTACTGACGAATCAACTACGAATTCTCAGTCTTCCCTTGGCGCTCACAGATCTCTTGAAAAACATATGCATTGCTTCTTTGTCGATTACCACACAATTCTGGAAGAAAAAAAATCTCTCTCTGGGAGAGTGTTCCAGAGGAACTGAGGCCAAAGGTTGTGTGGATGTAGTCATATCCTTTCTTCCAAATATCACTGACCCAACGTCTGCTTAGGCCCAGTTTCTTGGGGATCCACTCCTGGGTAATGAAGATAACTCTAGATTCTGTGGCCTCAAGGTGGGATTTTGCTCGGAATTGATCAACAACACGAATAGCTTCTCTGTCTTACACTTTGCAAGCCATAGGGGCAAGCCAATCAGCACACCATATCAGGGAAACAAAGATGGAAAAAGATAGAAAACATTAAGGCACAGTTTTCTCCCTAGCCTTCTATCAGTAGGTTATGTACCACCCTGCAGTTCATATACTTAATTCATAAAAGTACTTCCTGCAATAATAAACAAATGTAATATAAATCTAATATTTTAATAAATTCTCTTCTATACTCATAAATTTTATTTATTTGAGTGCACAATAAAAATAAACACATTTGTCAAAAGCTATAATAGGGTAACTCTGAAACTGCTTCACTTTAAACAGAGTTATACTTTATCATTTGTAGAAACGCATAAATCTTTTATAAAAATAATTTCTGGTAAAAAAGCAATCCAGAATATAGAAGAGAACGCTGCAATATGATCAATATGTGTGTGTGATTACCTAATTGTGATTACCTAATTGTGTTTACGGGAAAGAGCCCAAAGCTCGTATCTTCCCGTCTCCTGATCGGTTCCATTTTTAGACTTAGTCATACTTATCATACCTGTCCTTAAAACTATGGATTGAGATAGCATTAACTACCTCCTCGCTTAGCCAATTCCAATTATCAACTACTCTTACACTGAAAAAGTATTTCCTTACATCCTGCAAACAAGTTTTCTTCCGAAGCTTCAAACTATGACCTCTAGTTCTAGAGCCAGCCATATCGAAATATCGATCCCTATCCACTCTATCATAACCATGAAGGAATTTAAAGACTGTCACCATATCCCCCCTTACTCTTCTAGCTTCGAGTGATGGCAAGTCTAATTCCCTCAGCCTCTCATCATAACCGAGATTGCGTATTTCTGGCACCAGTTTCGTGGCATGTCTTTGAACTTTTTCAAGCTTAGCTATGTGCTTTTTCAAGTGCGGATTCCAAAAGGGGGCTGCATATTCGAGTTTTGGCCTCACATAGGTTACATAAATATTTCTGAACATTTCCTTGTCCATGTGCCTGAAGGCTACCCTTACGTTTGATAAGAATGCATATGCTGCCCTTACTACGCCATTTATATGTATTTCTGGAGACAAATCTGCCAGTATGTTTACTCCTAGATCTCTCTCATTTTCTGTCTCTTGAAGTTGTACTCCAGCCACCGAGTAGTCAAGCTTGGGCCTTCTTGCACTTGTACCCATTCTCATTACCTTACATTTTGAGGTATTGAATTTCATTAGCCACTTTTCTGACCACTCATGCAGATTATTTAGATCCTCCTGAAGTTCTCTACCATTGTTCTCGTTTTTTACTTTCTTCACAATCTTTGCATCATCTGCAAACATATTCATGAATGAATTTACAGACTCTGGTAGGTCATTTACATATACAAGGAACAAAAGTGGCCCTAAAACTGAACCCTGTGGAACTCCACTACTAACTCTTCTCCATTCAGACACTGAGTGTCTTACTCTAACCCTCTGTTCCCTTCCTTCTAAGTAAGTTTTTATCCATTCCAAGACATTTCCACCTATTCTAGCCATTGATTGCAGCTTCCTAATAAGTCTCCCATGTGGAACAGTGTCAAACGCTTTCTGGAAGTCTAGGAATATGCAATCTGCCCAGCCCTCTCTTTCCTGTAAGATTTGGCTTACCTCATCATAAAATTCTAATAAGTTTGTTACTGTTGATCTTCCTTCTCTGAAGCCATGTTGCCTCACTGACAAAAAGTTGAAGGATTCCAAGTGAAGAGAGATATGTTTCCTTAGTAGTTTCTCCATAAGTTTGCAAACTATGCTGGTCAAGGAAACTGGTCTATAGTTCAGAGCCGTATCCCTCCTTCCCTTTTTGAAGATAGGTATCACATTTGCTTGTTTCCAGCATCTTGGAATCTCCCCCGACTCCAGTGACTCCTTAAATATGATACTTAGTGCCACTGATATTGTGTTTGCGCATTTTTTAAGCACATGGGGGGATATGTCATCAGGACCTGTAGCTTTATGAACATCTAAATCCATCAGCGCTTTGCATACCTCTGTGGCTGTAAGGTTGATGTTCTCTAGTACCGGCCCTTGAGCTTCTATCACTGCAATCTGAGGGGGTGGGGTATTTTCTACTGTAAATACTGACTGAAACTCCTTGTTCAATTCTTTGCAGATCTCTTTGTCCGTCTCAGTGATGCTTCCATCCGCTCTCTTTAGCCTTAAAACCTGTTCTTTTACCTTCAGTTTTCCTCTGATAAAGCTGTGGAAAAGCTTGGGATTTTCTTTAGCCTTCCTGGTGATGTCCCTCTCATAATCTCTCTCTGCCTCTCTCCTTTTACTTAGGTAGTCATTTCTTGCTCTTTTGTAGGTTTGCCAGGCATTTATGTTTTTTCTCCTCCTATACCTTTTCCAGCATTTGTCTCTCCACTCCTTAGCTCTTTTACACCCATTATCGAACCATTTCTCTCTGGCATGAATTACACCTACTTTGGTGACAGGTATGCAGCAATCTACTATCTTCCCATATTTCTCACAAAAGATGTCATACATTTCTTGTACAGATTTGTTGTAAAATAAGGTTCTCCAGTCAATAACTGCAAAAAGCTCATTCATTTTGATGTAATCTCCTTTCGGATAGTTCCTCCTCATGTCCTCAGTGCCTCTACTCTCAGGAAGAATGTCTTCAATGATATACTCCATCAACAACACACAGTGGTCACTCTTTCCAATTGGTGGTTCATACTCAATATTTTCAATATCCAACACATTATCTGTGAACACCAGATCAAGTA
>JAXCGZ010013305.1:120000-125000 GCA_037179515.1 Halocaridina rubra | reverse complement strand
TGCATTACTCTGCCAACTCTGAAAGTAAAGAGCAGAGGCCAGAGATAAGGATGCTTGGGATCCATCCTCAGCAACTCTGGAAACTTCGCAGAGATATTGAATGTTTCTGGCGAATATAAACTAAAGGTAGATATTAGATATCATATATAACCTCCAGCCACTACTAAATACATAATCATTTGACAATGTACGAAGCTGTACGAAGGGCTATGAATTCACTTAAATTTTCCGACTTATTATATAGTCTCAACAATAATGAAAAAGTTATTGTAAGAACTTTGGAAAAGTTATGCAAGAATGCAAATGCAAAAACAGCGGTCATATTCAACAAACTGCTAAAGGTGAATGAATTGTATAAAAAAAAAAGAGAAAGACTATGAGAATAAGGCTAGTGTGAGAAATTGGTGGAATGTAGTGAACGAGAAAGTGGAGGAGGGAGTGGAAGAAAAATAGGGTTGTTTCTACGAGAAAGTTATGAAGTATGCTGAGGAAGTGTGTGGAAGGAGACTAATAGTTGGAAGTAAGAGGAAAGGTAGTGAATGGTGGAATGAGCAGGTGAGTGCAGTAGTGGCTGAAAAGAAGCAGCCTTATGAGGTATGGTTACAGGTAGGTAATGTAGAGACCTATGAAAAGTATTGTGCAAAAAGGAGGTTAGCAAAGCATATGGTGAGGGAGGAAAAAAGAGAAGCAGATGTAAGGTGGAGCAGATGCTTGTCTGAGAATTTTGAAAAGAATAAAATGATGTTTTGGAAGGAAGTCAAAAAGGGTGAGGAAAGGTGAATGTGGTGGGGAGGAGAGGGTGAAAGGAGCAAATGGGCAATTGATAGTGGATGAAATAGAGGGGAGAGAGAGATGGGCTGAATATTCCAAGAACCTGCTGGATGATGAAGATGATAGAGAGGCAGAGATTGTGGTTGTGGAAAACAAATGGAGAATGTCAATGTTGGGAGATGAGAATGATAAAGATATAACAAAAGAGGAGGTACATTTGGCATTGATAGAAACGAAAGCAGGTAAAGCACCAGGGATACATGGGTGTCATGCTGAATGCTTGTCAAAAGGTGGGGAGGCATTAGTAGAATGGATGGTTAGATTGTTGAATATATGTTTTAGGAAAGGGAGGGTCACAGTTGATTGGAGGAGTGCATGTGTAGTTCCACTTTACAAAGGGAAGGGATATAAATATGAGTGTAGTAGTTTTAGAGGAATTACTTTGTTGAGTGTAGTTGGTAAGGTAGATGGAAGAGTGTTAATTGAGAGAATTTGGATAGATACTGAGAGATTGACTGGAGACGAACAGTGTTGGTTCAGGAGAGGAAGAGGATGTTTGGATCAGGCATTTGCAGTAAGACAGGTGTGTGAGAAGTTTTTGGAGAAAGGTAGGAACACTTTTGGGCCTTTATTGATTTAGAGAAAGCTTATGGTAGGGTAGATAGAGAGGGGTTGTGGGGGGTGTTGCGACTTTATGGAATAAGTGGAAGTTTGTTGAATGCGGTGAAGAGTTTTTACATGAATAGTAGAGCATGCATGAGAGTTTGGAATGGTATGAGTAATTGGTTTGAGGTGAATGTTGGGTTACGTCAAGGTTGTGTAATGTCACCATGGTCATTTAATGTGTATATGGATAGAGTGGTAATGGAAGTAAATGAAGGAGTATTAGACAGAGGCTTGGAACTAGTGGGTGAGGAAGGAAGTTTTGGAAACTGAGTCAGTTGCTATTTGCAGATGATACTATACTGGTGGATGATACTGAAAATGAGTTGAATCATTAGGTGACTGAGTTTATTAGTGTGTGTGAAAGAAGGAAGTTGCTGGTGAATATTGGTAAAAGTAAAGTCATAAAATGCTCGAGGAGTGTTAATGTTGGTAGATTGAATGTAGGAGTGAATGGGGAGTTGCTTGAAGAAGTTGAGAGCTTTAAGTATCTGGGGTCACATGTATCAAAGAGTGAATGGGTGGATGTAGATTAAAATCACAGAGTGAAGGAAGCAAGTAAATGTCTATGTGGGTTGAAAAGTGTTATGAGAAATAGATATTGGGGAATGAATGCAAAGAGAAGGATATATGAATGTGTGATTGTGCCGACAGCATTGTATGGAGCAGAGACTTGGAATGCAAGAGAGGATGAAAGGAACAAGATGAATGTAGTGGAGATAAGGTGTTTGAGAGGCATGATTTGTGTATCTAGAATAGATAGAGTAAGAAATGAGGATGTCAGGCAGAGAATGGGTGTTAGAATGAAACTGTCGGATAGGTTAGATTAGAGAGTGTTGAGATGGTTTAGACACATGGAAAGGATGAGTGATTAACGAATAGAGAAGAAAGTGTGGAGTGCAGAAGTGATTGGAGTTAGGTCAAGAGGGAGACCTAGAATGAGATGGATGGATGGCGTGGAAAGAGCACTGAATGCACGTAGAATGTCAATGGAACAGGGCAGAGTATGTCCAAGAGACAGGAATGAGTGGAGGAAGTTTGTTCATATATGGCGCTGCCCTAAGGGATTTCTCGCACCTGCTAGCTCTGTAAACTGTGGTGGACGGGTGTGAGGGTAGTTGCCTTGTAATGAAGCGGTGTTAGTAAACCAGCTGAGGCTGTCGGGACTCACTGTACAATATCCTTGTCCACCTAGTTTGTGGATGACCCAAGCAGTGTGGAAGGGGGAAGACGTGGCAACCCTTTATACCCAAGGAGCCGAGAGGAATGGTTGAGGTGTGTATGGATCATGGTGAATACGCATTTCTTGGCTTTGCCACCCGCCTTACAAGGATGAATGAGGCATGTGTATGTATGTATGTATGTATGTATGTATGTTATTATTATTATTATTATTATTATTATTATTATTATTATTATTATTATTATTATTATTATTATTATTATTATTATTATTATTATTATTATTATTATTATTATTAATGTTATTATTAGTATTATTATTATTATTATTATTATTATTATTATTATTATTATTATTATTATTATTATTATTATTATTATTATAATTATTATTATTATTATTATTATTATTATTATTTTAATTATTATTATCATTACATATACACATGCCTTTTCCCCCTTGTAAGGGGGATGGTCGAGCCAAGAAACACGCATTCACCACGATACACACACACCTCAACCACACCTCTCAGCTCCTTCGGTATAAAGGGTTGCCACGTCTCCCCTTCTTCCACCCTGCTTGGGTCACCCACAAGGTAGGCGGGCAAGGATATTCCACAATGAGGCCCGACACCCGCAGCTGGTTTATCCCCACTGCTTCATTACATGGAAACTCCCCTCACACCCGTCCACCACATTTTACTGAGCTAGCAGGTGTGAGAAATCCCTTTGGGCCGTGTAGTATATGCACAATCTTTCTCCACTCATTCCTATTTCTTGCACGCACTCTTCCCTGCTCCAATGACATTACACGTGCATTCAGTGCTCTTTCACGCCATCCATCCATCTCATTCTAGGTCTCTCTCTTGACCTAAGTCCAATCACTTCTGCACTCCACACTCTCTTCACTATTCGTTCTTCACTCATCCTTTCCATGTGTCCAAACCATCTCAACACTCTCTAATCTAACCTATCCGACAGTTTCATTCCAACACCCATTCTCTGCCTGACATCTTCATTTCTTACTCTATCTATTCTAGATACACAAATCATACCTCTCAAATACCTCATCTCCATTACATTTAACTTCTTCCTTTCCTCCTCTCTTGCATTCCAAGTCTCTGCTCCATACAATGATGTCGGCACAATCACACATTCATATATCCTTCTCTTTGCATTCATTCCCCAATATCTATTTTTCATAACACTTTTCAACCTACCTAGACATTTACTTGCTTCCTTCACTCTTTCATTTCAATCTACATCCACCTGTTTACTCCTTGATACATGCGACCCCAGATACTTAAAGCTCTTAACTTCTTCAAGCAACTCCCCATATACTCCTACATTCAGTCTACCAACATTAACACTCCTCGAGCATCTTATGACTTTACTTTTACCAATATTCACCTGCAACTTCCTTCTTTCACACACACTAATAAACTCAGTCACCTAATGATTCAACTCATTTTCAGTATCATCCACCAGTACAGAATCATCCACAAATAGCATCTGACTCAATTTCCAAAACCTTCCTTCTTCACCAACTAGTTCCAAGCCTCTGTCTAATACTCCTTCATTTGCTTCCATTACCACTCTATCCATATACACATTAAATGACCATGGTGACATTACACAACCTTGACGTAAACCAACATTCACCTCAAACCAATTACTCATACCATTCCAAACTCTCATGCATGCTCTACTATTCATGTAAAAACTCTTCACCGCATTCAACAAACTTCCACTTATTCCATAGTCACAACACCCTCCACAACCCTTCTCCATCTACCCTATCATAAGCTTTCTCTAAATCAATAAAGGAACAAAAGTGTTCCTACCTTTCTCCAAAAACTTCTCACACACCTGTCTTACCGCAAACCCCTGACCCACACATCCTCTTCCTCTCCTGAACCAACACTGTTCTTCCCCAGTCAATCTCTCAGTATCTATCCTAATTCTCTCAATTAACACTCTTCTATATACCTTACCAACTACACTCAACAATCTAATTCCCCTAAAACTACTACACTCATATTTATATCCCTTCCCTTTGTAAAGTGGAACTGCACATACACTCCTCCAATCAACTGTGACCCTCTCTTTCCTAAAACATATATTCAACAATCTAACCATCCATTCTACTAATGCTTCCCCACCTTTTGACAAGCATTCAGCATGACACCAATCTATCCCTGGTGCTTTACCTGCTTTCGTTGCTATCAATGCCAAACGTACCTCCTCTTTTGTTATATCTCTATCATTCTCATCTCCTAACATTGACATTCTCCATTTGTTCCACAGCCACAATCTCTGCCTCTCTATCATCTTCCTCATCCAGCAGGTTCTTGAAATATTCAGCCCATCTCTCTTTAACCTCT
>JAXCGZ010013305.1:105000-115000 GCA_037179515.1 Halocaridina rubra | reverse complement strand
TACACATAAAAGTATGTATGTATGTATGTATAAACGTATGTGTTTTGTGTATATGTGTATGTTCTCCTTACTGTCTTAACAATCAGGGTTTTATATGTATTCCCGCGTCCTAGTTGCACAAACAAAGTGTGCATTAACAAAAACGAAAAGTGTATGCATAGTTGGCAAAGCAGATGGACCTAAATAAAGATCTTAATACATGAAACATTTGATATAAAGGAACACATATATATATAAACACACACACACATGCAATACATATTTCGAAATACAAAGAAAATATTTACTATAAATAAGGCAGAAGGGAAAATTTCCTTCGTAAAAAAAAATAATAAAAAAGTATTTTTCTTACTGCTGTCTGATAATGCCAGTATGACCCTCCCCCTCTTCTCTAGCCTACCCTCCCCTCTCTTCCCTACCCTCCCCTCCCAATCACTACCCCCTCCATCAAACAGGGGCCCAACATTAAATTCCACCTGAAATTTATTCGGGGAGTCATAAATTACCTTACCATGATAACCCTGTCGAGACTAAAGTGTTGGAATGGAATAGAGGGAGAGGAGGAGGAGGAGGAGGAGGAGGAGGAGGAATAGGGAGGATGGATGGAGAAGAGCTGATTACTAAGAAGAGGAGGAGGTTCTGCAAGTAGAAAAGAGACCGAGGGAAGGGGAAGACCTGATTATGGGAAGGGTGTAATAGAGGAGAAAAAGAAATGGAATATTGTCTATGGGAGAAAGAGGTATTACACTAAGGTAGAGGTAACCTTTGCATTGCTTGGGATAGGCTATATGTGTGTCTGTCTGTCTATATATACATGGTAAGGAAGCCCGTCAGTGAAACAACACATACAAAATAACGGCATATTTCGGGCCCTAACTGTACCCTTTCTCAATCACAAGTGACTGTATAAAGTAACATTGACAGAGGGAGTAATACTCCTTCTGCCATTGTTACTTTGTTACTTTATACATTCACTTATGCTCGAGAATGGGTTCATTTAGGACCCGAAATAGCGTTATTTTCTATGTATTGTTTCACTGACTGGCTAACTTACCATTTTATGCTGTATGCTAACAGTTTGTGCTTATATATATATATATATATATATATATATATATATATATATATATATATATATATATATATATATATATATATATATATATATATATATATATATATATATATATATATATATATATATATATATATTGTTAGGAAGTTGCAGATAAGGGAAAGAAAAGGGAAGGGGGGGGGAGGACGAGAGAATGAATGTGAAAAATTCGGTCGAGGGATGGAAGGGGAAAATTATCCCAAAACTTGTTCTTCTAAACATGAATTTCATTTTGGAGTCATTTGCATAGGCGGTGATAGTATGTAATCTCTGTTTTTCTTTCGTATTTATTTATGTATGTGTATTTTTTTTCCTTTATTTATTTATATAAGACCTTCATTTCTTGCTTATCCACTTTCATCACCCATATTTGTATATTCCATTAATATAGAAAGGTTAGAATGAACCTAAAAGTAAGCAATAAAAATGCAGGCATAAAATTCGTCCTTCTATGAGTGTGTATAGTTAAGAAGGATATAACCAAATGAAAACATAGTTGGGCTTTCGCAAGCATCCGTACAGTGAATGAAAGAATTCTAAATTAAACAGAAAACTGGTTCACGTTTATTTGAATAGAATTTACAAAGAAATCATGAACGAAGTTCCAAGCTGAAGTAAGAGCAAGCTATAGAGAAAGTCTTTTTGCATTGATCATGATTATAAATCTTAAATATATGAACGTCGTATTTTAAGTATTCTGAGATATCTATTTGAAGATGTTTTTACTTGTGTCATGTCATCATAATGAACAAAGAAAGTTATGCATGCAGTTCAAATCTACTTGCGTGCGCCACTGTGAAAATGACAATGTTATATTGTTTAAAGAATATCCCTTTGAAGGCAGAGGAAAAATGATTGGAAAGTGAAGAATGAAGAATGGAAACAGGCCAGGTGTGGCGTTGCCTTCTCCTGCAAGTTTATTAAGTTTCGGAGGTGATAAATAGGTCGTAGGGTTGACAAAGATGTTACAAAAGACGGCTTTTATGCTTTTCAACAAAGTATTTTCTGCCTGGCTGAGTATCCGAAACGTTCAAAAACCCTCAGTTTTTCCACTCAGTTTAAACTGTGTTAAACGTACTACAAATGTTTGCAGCTGAACATTAATTCACTCATTTATTTACTTGTTTAAATGTCTGGGTAAATCCCAGTTACTCGTATATTTGTAGCGCAGTAAGCATTTATTCTACTACTTTAACGGAAAGGCCTATTACTCTTACCCCCCCCTTCCCCTAGCCATGTTATATTAGGCTATGCAAAACTGTGTATTCTTATTGCATTAATGCTTCAATTTGCAAAGCCTTTTGCTTGGGGAACCAAGTTCGGTCCCGTCTCTTGCAGTTTTGAAAATGGAATTTATGCTTCGTAAACTTGCTAATTGACATGATACTTCACTATTGATCCAAAGTGTTACAGTGAAATTAATATGAAAAAAAAATAAACATTTGTCTCTCAATTATGTCTCTGTTTCTCGATTGTTAAATATGACTCGTCTGTTTGTGCAAAGTATTTTTTTTTAATGATTCTGTAACCTAGATTTTTGCACTTCTATAGCATGATTCATAGTACAGCTTATTACAAAATCTATAGATAATGCCTTAGTTTTGTGTAATTGGGGTTGAGGATAATGATTTTAAGTACTCAAGTTAATGGGGTATTCATACAATCTTTAAAAATATTTTTATCTGAAGCTCTATCATGGTCTAAGAAGTGACACTGCCTGCCCTCGATCTACATAAATGTAAGCTTGGCCTTTGGAAATGTATGCAAAATACAAGCATGTGAATACATAAATGATGGAAGCCTACATATATCAAACAAAACAAAAAAGAAAAAAAAAGACCTTATCGCTAAAACCTCATTATTTAAACTTTTCGCAATCATTGTCAAGTATAGTTTTGTATAAATATATTGTCAGGGACCTGAATAGGCCAGAGGGAAAAGGGTGAAAGATGAAGAGTGTAGCAGTATTCTCTGAAACGCTCCAAGTCTGAACTGTCAACGTGTCTTGTCCTTCGTATAGTTATGTTTACAAATCGAACGTAAGAGACCTGTTGAAGAAGATAAAGAACACCTGTCTTTCATACACAAATTATTTGTACAAGTTACCCTAGAAGAAAATAGGTGAATTATAACAATATAAATAAGATCTCCATAACATAAGATATTACTGCTAATATATAAGACGATAGAAAAGTAAATAGCGTTGTTGGATTTAGGATACAGAAGCTATTGCTGAATATCTGAAGGCGGGTAATGGCACAAGCTTTCTTGGCTTAGGACTCATAAAAGCAGACAAAAGCAGGAAGCATTCTTGCAATATGTGCAATTTTCCTGAGTGCTACTCTTGCTCTAACGGTAGTCTATGTCAAGGCTTAAAACATTCACCGTTTTGGGCAATGTGCAATTTTGCCTTGGTAGTCCTTCCGTATCTTTTCTAACGTCATATTAATGAGAATTTTGGATTCTTTCGATACATGACTTCCTGATTATACGACTTCAGTATTGCTGTAACACATCTAGAGGTGCACTCACGAGGTGACATGAGCTATCACTGTCAGAGAGGAATCTATTCATTTATTCCGTTTTTTCACAGTGGAAAGACTGTACGAGGAATATTTTAGTCTTTGATTTCCAGACAATGACTAACTGATCCTGTGAGTCTGCGATTCATTGCATTTTACTGAAATTACAAAATAAAATGTAGAACATTTGTTTACCATACGATCGTTTAAATTCCTTAAATGTTAGTATCAAATAATACATGAACGTGCATTCATAATCATAAGGACAGTTAGAATGTGTCAGTGAATATATATATATATATATATATATATATATATATATATATATATATATATATATATATATATATATATATATATATATATATATATATATATATATATATATATATATATATATATATATATATATATATATATATATATATATATATATATATATATATATATATATATAAAATAGTAAAATGACCAAGAGACGGGAAATTTAAGCATACATGTGCATGTGTGTGTGTGTGTGTGTGTGTGTGTGGCAATTACCTAATTGTAATTACCTAGTTTTGCTTACGGGAAAGAGCCCCAAGCTCGCAACTTCCCGTCTCCTGGTCAGTTACATTTTGCACTTAATGATGTTTAGCGAACTCCAATTATCAACTACTCTTACACTAAAAAAGTACTTCCTTACATCCTGCAAAGAAGTTTTCTTACGAAGCTTCAAACTATGACCTCTAGTTCTAGTGTCAGCCAAATCAAAATATCGATACCTATCCACTCTGTCATAAGCATGAAGGAATTTAGAAATTTTCACCATATCCCTCCTCAATCTTCTAGCTTCAAGTGATGGTACGTCTATTTCCCTTAACCTCTCATCATAACTGATATTGCATATTTCCGGCACCAGCTTCGTGGCATGTCTTTGAACTTCTTCCAGCTTAACTACGTGCATTTTAAGGTGCGGATATAAAAAGGGGGCTGCATATTCAAGATTTGGCCTCACATAGGTTACATAAATATTTCTGAAAATTTTCTTGTCCATGTGTCTGAGGGCTACATTTACATTTGTAAAGAAAGCATATGCTGCCCTTACTATGTCATTTATATGCATTACTGGAGACAAATCTGCCAGTATGTTTACTCCTAGATCTCTCTCATTCTCTTTCTCTTGAAGTTGTACTCCTGCCACAGAGTAGTCAAACATGGGCCATCTTGCACTTATACCCATTCTGATTACCTTACATTTTGAAGTATTGAATTTCATTAGCCACTTTTCTGACCATCATCTGCAAACCCATTTATGAACGAATTTACAAACACTGGTAGGTCATTTACATATACAAGGAACAAAAATTGCCCTAAAACTGAACCCTGAGGAAGCCACTACTAACTCTTCTCCGTTCATACACTGAGTGTCTTACTCTAACTCTCTGTTCCCTTCTTTCTAGGTATTTTTTTATCCATTTCAAGACATTTCCACCTATTCTTGCCATTCCTTGCAGCTTCTTAATAAGTCTCTTGTGTGGAAAAGTGTCAAATGCTTTCTGGAAGTCTAGGAATAAGCAATTTGCCCAGCCCACTCTTTCCTGTAAGATTTGACTTTCCTCATCATAAAATTCTAATAACTTTATTACTGTTGATCTACATTCTCGAAGCCATGTTGCCTCACAGACAAAAAGTTGAAGGATTCCAAGTGAACAGAGATATGTTTCCTTAGTAGTTTCTCCATAACTTTCCAAAGTATGCTGGTCAATGAAACAGGTCAATAGTTTAAAGCCGCATCCCTCATTCCGCTTGTTTTCAACATCTTGGAATCTCCCCTGAGTTCTGCGATTTTTTAAATATGATAATTAGTGCCGCTGATATTGAATTTGTGCATTTTTAATTACATAAGGGGATATATCATCAGGACATGTACCTTTATGGACATCTAACTACATCAGCACTTTGCATACCTCTGTGGCTGAAAGGATGATGTTCTCTAATACCGGCCCTCTAACACCAGCAATATGAGGGGGCTGAGTATTTTCTGCTGTAAATACTGACTGAAACTCCTTGTTCAATTCTTTGCAGATCTCTTCATCCGTCTCAGTGATGCTTCTATCCGCTCTTGTAAGCTTTGCAACCTGTTCTTTTGCCTTCATTTTTCCTCTGATAAAGCTGTGGAAAAGTTTGGGATTTTCTTTAGCCTCCCTGGTGATATCCCTTTCATAGTCTCTACCTCTCTTCTTTTACTTATGTAATCATTTCTTAACTCTTTTATAAGTCTGCCAGGTATTTTTTTTTCTCCTCCTATACCTTTTCCAGCATTTGTCTCTCCACTTCTTAGCTCTTTTACACTCATTATTGAACCATTTCTCTCTGGCATGAATTACACCTACTTTGGTAACAGGTATGCAGCAATCTACTATCTTCCCACATTCCTCATAAAAGATTTCATACATTTCTTGTACAGATTTGTCGTTAAATAAGGTCCTGCGGTTAATAAGTGCAAAATGCTCATTCATTCTGAAGTAATCTCCTTTTGGATAGTTCCTCCTCGTGTCCTTAGTGCCTCTACTTTCAGGCAGAACATATTCAATGATATACTCCATCAACAACACACAGTGGTAACTCTTTCCAATTGATGGTTCATACTCATTTTTTTAATATCCAACACGTTATCTGTGAATACTTGATCAAGTAGCGATGGCTCATCCCCATCCCTGGTCCTCGTTAATTCCAGTACATATTGGTGTAGGAGATTTCCTCGTAGGCACTCTAGAAATCTGTCCCCAAATGATTCCTCACCACTGCGTGGATCAAGATGTATCAAATCAATCTCTCTATGATTAAAATCTCCCATAATAAAAATCCTACATTTTCTCTCCCTTGCAATGTTAACAATTGAGTTTATTATAATGCTTTCTGACCCAGTATTTATGCGAGCAACAAGAAATTCCTTGAGCTCACTTTCTATAGCAAAGTTTATTTGTTCAACCAGAATCCATTTATTTATGAGCAGTGCTATCCCTCCACCAGTCATCTCAGGTCTTTCAACCCTTAATAATTGAAGTCTCTGTAAATGCTACTATATCTGCCTTACTGTTGTGAATCTTATCTTTTAGTTCTACTGCCTTACCAGCTAATTCATTAGCATTTGTACATAACAATCTTAATGAGGCCTAATCCCCTGCTCTTCTAACATTATCTTCTTTATCTCTCCTTTGTCTGGAAGAACTCTGAAATGAAAATTTTTCTTCTCTTCTTCATTTCTTTCCTCATTAAACCTTCTAGCCTCTTGCAACAAGTTCTTGACCCTCTCCATCTCTTCCTGTATTCTGCAAAGTCTAATGAACACTTTTTTGAATTCTTGAAGGTTTTTTAGGCTTTTTTTTTTCTCATCAACATTTCTCTACATGTGTTCCCTTTTTCAAAGGTTACTTTTGTTGGTCTTTTTTTTCCCTCCCTAGAATATTTACCTAGTTGGTGAATGTTAACAATATCCTCAGGACCACATACTACTCCAAGCTTTCTTATCAGGTCTAAAATCCTAGCTTTATTTTCTTCAAGTCTCCCCTGCCATGTTGGATCCTGGGATTTGCTTATGCCTGAGATTACCATTGTTTGCTCTTTATCAAGTGCCATTTTAATCAGTGGATTTGCAATTTCCATCAAAATGCCTTTCGTTTTTTCTATTATTGTTTCTTTATAGTTAACTGTTTGTATGTTTTCCAGTGCCACCACCTTCAAAGCCTCTTTTACTCCCACAGTACCCTTTAGTGCATCACAAATGAAGCTTTCATGGCACCGAGTTCTGTTTTCAGCTCCTGAAACGCTTTCCTAAACTGTTCGATGTTTTCCTTAATCTGGACATTCCAAGCTGCAGTCTCATCTCTCAGAATAGAGCAGTGAACTAGCATTTGATTCATTCAGGTTGACATTCAGCTGTTTGTTGTTATCTTCTTGTTTAGAAATTCTTGTTTCTAGTTCACTCATTTTCCCCTTCCAGCTTCTTTACTCGTTTTTCTAGTTATTTTCTCTCTCGCCCTTGTGCTATATTTGCTTTCTCCAAAAATCTAATTTCTTCTCTAAGTGTTTCATTCTCTTTCATTCCTCTATCCATATTCCGAATTTTATTTTCAAGGTTTATAACTATTGTCTATCATTCCTCCTAACAGCCACTCCTCTTCATACATCCCCCAGAGATCCCCTACCGCCTCTCCCCCGACCTTTGGATGGGGGGGGTTAGGGAGAGAGATGGCCTCATTTTGATGTTTTCCCTTTCACAGAATATAGAGAGAAGAAAAAAAGAGAGAGAAAAGTTTCTATTTAAGCTTCACACAGAATTTCTATATATTCATATGAGTACTATTTAATTGTGATTACCTAATTGTGTTTACGGGAAAGAGCCCAAAGCTCGTATCTTCCCGTCTCCTGATCGGTTCCATTTTTAGACTTAGTGATACTTATCATACCTGTCCTTAAAACTATGGATTGAGGTAGCATTAACTACCTCCTCGCTTAGCGAATTCCAATTATCAACTACTCTTACACTGAAAAAGTATTTCCTTACATCCTGCAAACAAGTTTTCTTCCGAAGCTTCAAACTATGACCTCTAGTTCTAGAGCCAGCCATATCGAAATATCGATCCCTATCCACTCTATCATAACCATGAAGGAATTTAAAGACTGTCACCATATCCCCCCTTACTCTTCTAGCTTCGAGTGATGGCAAGTCTAATTCCCTCAGCCTCTCATCATAACCGAGATTGCGTATTTCTGGCACCAGTTTTGTGGCATGTCTTTGAACTTTTTCAAGCTTAGCTATGTGCTTTTTCAAGTGCGGATTCCAAAAGGGGGCTGCATATTCGAGTTTTGGCCTCACATAGGTTACATAAATATTCCTGAACATTTCCTTGTCCATGTGCCTGAAGGCTACCCTTACATTTGATAAGAATGCATATGCTGCCCTTACTACGCCATTTATATGTATTTCTGGAGACAAATCTGCCAATATGTTTACTCCTAGATCTCTCTCATTTTCTGTCTCCTGAAGTTGTACTCCAGCCACCGAGTAGTCAAGCTTGGGCCTTCTTGCACTTGTACCCATTCTCATTACCTTACATTTTGAGGTATTGAATTTCATTAGCCACTTTTCTGACCACTCATGCAGATTATTTAGATCCTCCTGAAGTTCTCTACCATTGTTCTCGTTTTTTACTTTCTTCACAATCTTTGCATCATCTGCAAACATATTCATGAATGAATTTACAGACTCTGGTAGGTCATTTACATATACAAGGAACAAAAGTGGCCCTAAAACTGAACCCTGTGGAACTCCACTACTAACTCTTCTCCATTCAGACACTGAGTGTCTTACTCTAACCCTCTTTTCCCTTCCTTCTAAGTAAGTTTTTATCCATTCCAAGACATTTCCACCTATTCTAGCCATTGATTGCAGCTTCCTAATAAGTCTCCCATGTGGAACAGTGTCAAACGCTTTCTGGAAGTCTAGGAATATGCAATCTGCCCAGCCCTCTCTTTCCTGTAAGATTTGGCTTACCTCATCATAAAATTCTAATAAGTTTGTTACTGTTGATCTTCCTTCTCTGAAGCCATGTTGCCTCACTGACAAAAAGTTGAAGGATTCCAAGTGAAGAGAGATATGTTTCCTTAGTAGTTTCTCCATAACTTTGCAAACTATGCTGGTCAAGGAAACTGG
This sequence comes from Halocaridina rubra, assembly GCA_037179515.1. Taxonomy (NCBI): domain Eukaryota; kingdom Metazoa; phylum Arthropoda; class Malacostraca; order Decapoda; family Atyidae; genus Halocaridina; species Halocaridina rubra. The sequence continues at coordinate 105,666 of JAXCGZ010013305.1, read as the reverse complement.
TCTATAGTTCAGAGCCGTATCCCTCCTTCCCTTTTTGAAGATAGGTATCACATTTGCTTGTTTCCAGCATCTTGGAATCTCCCCCGACTCCAATGACTCCTTAAATATGATACTTAGTGCCACTGATATTGTGTTTGCGCATTTTTTAAGCACATGAGGGGATATGTCATCAGGACCTGTAGCTTTATGAACATCTAAATCCATCAGCGCTTTGCATACCTCTGTGGCTGTAAGGTTGATGTTCTCTAATACCGGCCCTTGAGCTTCTATCACTGCAATCTGAGGGGGTGGGGTATTTTCTACTGTAAATACTGACTGAAACTCCTTGTTCAATTCTTTGCAGATCTCTTCGTCCGTCTCAGTGATGCTTCCATCCGCTCTCTTTAGCCTTAAAACCTGTTCTTTTACCTTCAGTTTTCCTCTGATAAAGCTGTGGAAAAGCTTGGGATTTTCTTTCGCCTTCCTGGTGATGTCCCTCTCATAATCTTTCTCTGCCTCTCTCCTTTTACTTAGGTAGTCATTTCTTGCTCTTTTGTAGGTTTGCCAGGCATTTATGTTTTTTCTCCTCCTATACCTTTTCCAGCAATTGTCTCTCCACTCCTTAGCTCTTTTACACCCATTATCGAACCATTTCTCTCTGGCATGAATTACACCTACTTTGGTGAC
>JAXCGZ010013305.1:42500-100000 GCA_037179515.1 Halocaridina rubra | reverse complement strand
TGTATGCATGCATGAATGTATGTATGTATTTATGCATGTATGTATGTATATATGCATGAATGAATGCATGCATGTATGCATATATGCATGTATGTATGTATATATGTATGAATGAATGCATGCATGTATGCATATATGCATGTATGTATGTATGTATTTATGTAGGCATGCATGTATACAGTATATATATATATATATATATATATATATATATATATATATATATATATATATATATATATATATATATATATATATATATATATATATATATATATATATATCATATATATATATATATATATATATATATATATATATATAGTATATATATATATATATATATATATATATATATATATATATATATATATATATATATATATATATACTATATATATATATATATATATATATATATATATATATATATATATATATATATATATATATATATATATATATATATATATATCTATATATCTATATATATATATATATATATATATATATATATATATATATATATATATATATATATATATATATATATATATATATATTATATATATATATATATCATATATATATATATATATATATTTTTTTTTTTTTTTATATTCATATATATATTATATATATATATATATTATATTTATTATTTTATATATATATATATATATATATATATATGTATATATATATATATATATATATATATATATATATATATATATATATATATATATATATATATATATATGCAAAATAAACTGTTATATCACAGCACAATATGAAGCAAAAAAAGGCCCATAAATAAAACATAAAAAGAAGCGAAGATATACTATATATTACGACTGGACTCCAGTCCTATTCAGGTACAAATGAATTGATATATACAAAGCTCTGGATAAAGGTGGGGAGAGATGCTAGCTGCGATTGCCAGGAGGATCCACGATGGGATTATCTTCAGACCTCAGGTCAGGTGGACGGTCATTTGGCATAATCTTCTTAATGAGGTCTTTTAATATTGCTTCATTCACAACGTTAGATCTCCACTGTCCATTTGATAAATTTAAGGTTTTTGACTTTTCTATAATGGCTGTTTCAAGCATCTTTTTCCTATATTGGCAATTGCTCTTATATAGCAATGAGGTCTCACTCCAATTGATATGGTGACCAGTATCTCGAATATGCACAAATAAAGCAAAACTTTCAACACCATATCACACTGCTCTTTTATGCTTAGAAATTCTCTGGCCTAGTGAACGGCCAGTTTGACCTATGTAAGATTTATTGCTGGAACAGCAATCTATTTTATAAATCCCTGCTTCTAAAGCTTTTTTATTTTGTTATAAGTTAATGAGTGAAGAACCAATTGTTTTGGGATAATTAAATATAAAAGGATTACTTCTGCCTAACTGATCACTAAGAAGTTTAATATTTTCTAAATAGGGTATTTTAATTGTATTAGTAAAGTTTATTTTTGACTGTTCTGCCGGCCCATTATAAAATATTTTGTTTGCGTTGTTAATTACTTTTTCAATTACATACGCGGGATACATGAGACTTTTTAATTGTTGGCGGATTAATTTGAATTCGTATTTCAAATGATGAGTGGAACACACTCTAAGACCTCTTAGGAAAAAATTGCATGCAACACCAATTTTTACAGACAAATCATGATAACTTAGAAAGTGTATATAAGAGACAGAGAAAGTTTTCTTCCTATAGACAGTAAATGAGTATTTGTTGGGTTCTCTCATAACTAAGACATCCAAAAATGGTAGCTTACCATCCGATCCCCATTCGGTTTTAAACTTGATGCTAGGGGCTAAATCATTAAGTTTATTGAAAAATGTGTCAAATTCTCCCCAACGGGATTCACAATATGAAAATATATCGTCTACATATTGCAACCATAGCATTTCTTTGGTCTTAATGCCGACTAGAATCTCAGTCTCAAAGAACTCCATATAGAAGTTGGCCGGAAGGGGGGACAAGGGGCTTCCCATACTGCATCCAAATTTTTGCTTGTAAAAACTGCCATTAAAGGAAAATACATTATTATGACGCATATCTTAAGTAAATCCATGGGTGTTTCAAGACCTATCGATTCATTTGTACCTGAAGAGGACTGGAGTCCAGTCGTAATATATAGTATTTCTTCGTTTCTTGTTGTGTTTTATTTATGGCCTTTTTTTGCTTCTTATATATATATATATATATATATATATATATATATATATATATATATATATATATATATATATATATATATATATATATATATATATATATATATATATATATATATATATATATATATATATATATATATATATATATATATATATATATATATATATATATATATATATATATATATATATATATATATAAACATATATATATATATATATATATATATATATATATATATATATATATATATATATATATATATATATATATATATATATATATATATATATATATATATATATATATATATATATATATATATATATATATATATATATATATATATATATATATATATATATATATATATATATATATATATATATATATATATATATATATATATATATATATATATATATATATATATATATATATATATATATATATATATATATATATATATATATATATATATATATATATATATATATATATATATATATATATATATATATATATATATATATATATATATATATATATATATATATATATATATATATATATATATATATATATATATATATATATATATATATATATATATATATATATATATATATATATATATATATATATATATATATATATATATATATATATATATATATATATATATATATATATATATATATATATATATATATATATATATATATATATATATATATATATATATATATATATATATATATATATATTATTTACCTTGGCTGTTTCCCCCTTTAATTGGGGGGTAGCCGACATCAGAAAAAGAAAACAATAAGGGGAATACTTTTCTCTATGGGCAATGACGAGGGAGCTAGCGACCATTCAGATGGCACTGCTAAAGTGCCACAGCCCATCCTCATGGCTCTTCCACAACCTGTGTCGCTTCACAACTGCCAACTCCCTACTGCCCCTACCACAGGGCTACCTCTGTAAGATGCAGCCCCGTGGTAACAGCAGATGCCCATCAGAGCTGCGCCACAATCTCTCACCATTCATTCCTATTCCTAGCACGTTCTTTTGTTTCTCTCACATACTTCACCTCTCATTCAGGGCTCTCCTTACTCCATCCATCCACCCAAACCTAGGCCTCCCTCAAGCATTTCCCCCATCAACTCTCGCATTCATCACCTTTTTCAGCAGTCTTTCATCATCCATCCTTTCCACATGGCCAAACCATCTCAGAAAATTCATATCTACTCTGGCTGCAATTTCTCTCCTCACACCCATTCTTGCTCTCACCACTTCATTCCTAACCCTATCCAACCGAGATACACCAATCATACTCCTCTGGCATTTCATCTCAAACACATTTAGTTTCCGTCTCTCACTTACTTTCATACCCCATAACTCTAATCCATACATCACAGTTGGCACAACCACTTTCTCATTCAAAACTTTCTTGACATTCATTTCCAACACTCTATTCTTCATCACTCCTTTCAACGCACCCAACACTTTACATCCTTCATTCACTCTGTGACACATCTGCTTCCACTCCACCATCTGCAGCTATAATCGAGCCTAAATACTTAAACTGATCAACTTCCTTAAGTGTCTCTCCATTCAACATAACATTCAATCCAGCATCATCCTCATTTTTTGTACACCTCATAATCTTACTCTTTCCCACATTCACTCTCAACTTCCTTCTCTCACACGCTATTCCAAATTCTGACACTAACTGACACAGCTTCTCCTCTGAGTCTGCCACCACCACAGTATCATCTGCAAACAGCAACTGGTTCAGCTCCCACTCGCTGTCATCCCCATCTACCATTCGCAAATCTCGACCATGCACTCGCTCATTCACCTCTCTTACAACTCCAACAATATACAAAGTGAACAGCCATGGTGACATCACACATCCCTATCTCAGTCCCGCACTCACTGGAAACCACTCACTCACTTCATTCCCTACCCTAACACAAGCTCTACTGCCCTCATACAAACTCTTCACTGCATGCAACAATGTACCATTATGTTGGGGTTAGGATGGTAGAGTGTTGTTAAGATTCTGTTTTACTAAGGGGACTCAAAGTACCGAGCTCGGTTAAGAGCTCACAAACAGACAGGATAGATATTTGTACTTGAACACCCCATCTCTATTACCATTAGTCGGTTAAATGAAACTCAGAATTCAACTTTCTTTTAATTTTGGAAATGCAATGACATTAAAAGAATTGAATTTTCTAATTAAATTTTATGAAATGCTGCCTCGAATCCCGGAGGTGGTGAGCACGATTTCGTTTCCCGGCACCACGGATGTATGCCAAGACTTTGGCCTCAACTCGATGATTACCTCTGTCACACAGGCAGAATAGAATACAGGACACTGCAATTTCAGAAACAGAAATGACACACTGTTTATAATGGGAAACTGAAAGCATGAGCACACATATAATGAGTTTCCAATGTCATTCTACTGGATAAAAATATATTGGATATTCACAGCTAACCAGAAATATTTATGCTACCATAATAGCATACAAAACCATTAATTCTTTACTGGTTTTAAAGGAAAACAATTTATTCACAATAAATGAAGCATAAGCAAGACAAATACAGTACTGTATGTATTCCTTAAATTGTGGGCAACTACAAAAGTTGCAATGCTTATTACTGATTTACAAGTAATATGGTAAAACACTCAATTTAGGGTAAAGGAAGAATCTACGAGATAAATACAGTATTCATTCACTTTTGGTTATCAAGAACTTTGCAATGAAAAAAAGGGTGCAAAACCACCTTTTGAGGTATTAGCAACTTATAACTCAAAGCAATTTATCCCCAACATATGAAGAATTAGCAAGATAAATACAGTATGCATTCATTAAATTGTGGTTAGCAGGAAATATTTGCAAAGCCAACAGGGTAAAATTACCTTTTAATTATTTGCAGTTTATAGCATAAAACCCTTTAGCTAAATGATGAATTATTTGCAATTTATATAGCAAATAGCTTTATTGACGAGTTTTTGACGTAAAGCACTTTATTTACGATGATAGAAAGAGGAGAAATGAAATTAGAATTTATTAGGAAAAGAGATAGATTTTTACGGGCTCATAACCAGTGTTCAGAGGATGAGATTTTCGTTTATCACATTCAATGAAAAGAAACTTCTTAGCAATGTATATCAGCTGTAATTTAAGAACATAAGAATAGAGGACACTGCAACATGCCTACTGGCACACACGAGGCAGCTCCATTTTTTAATTGTATTTTCAGCATGTCTAACCTATTCTATTCTACTCTACTTATTTATTCTATTTTTATGTTTATGATTTTTCTAATAAGCACTAACCTATTCATACCCACCCTACCTCTGTCATATGTCTATCTAATCTACATTTGAAGGTGTCTAAGGTATTGGCATTTACTATCCTACTAGGAAGCTTGTTCCATGCATCAGCTACTCTATTACCAAACCAATTTTTACCAATTTCCCTTCTGAACCTAAATTTATCAAGCTTAAATCCATTATTACGAGTTCTGGTTTGATCATGAATTTTTAAAACTTTATTAATATCTCCCTTGTTAATCCCTTTAAACCATTTATACACTTCAATCATATCCCCCCTAACTCTTCGCCTCTCTAGAGAATGTAGATTAAGTTTTTTTAATCTGTCCTCATATGGTAGATTTCTGATATTGTGTATCATCTTGGTCATTCTTCGCTGCACTCTCTCCAAGGATTCAATTTCCATTCTATAATAGGGTGACCAGAATTGCACAGCATAATCTAAATGGGGCCTAACTAATGCAAGATAGAGCTGCAAAATAAGTTTTTCCGTCCTATTGCTAACGCTTCTTGAGATAAATCCTAAAATTCTGTTTGCTTTATTTCTGACTGCTGTGCATTGCTCTCTTGGCTTAAGACTACTACTCACAAGAACTCCCAAATCCCTTTCACTCTGAGAACTCATGATTTCATGGTTATTTAGCTTATAACTAGTAGTGTCTTTTATAGTACCCATTTTAACTACTTTACATTTTTCAACATTAAATTCCATTTGCCATTTGTCCGATCATTCAGATAATCTATTTAGATCTTCCTGTAAAGCATGAATGTCTTCTTTTCCATTTATAGTTCTACCTATTTTAGTGTCGTCTGCGAATTTACTTAGGTTACTACTGATATCCGAATCCAGATCATTTAGATATACGATGAATAATAGGGGACCCAGTACAGAGCCTTGTGGTACCCCGCTAGTAACCGAGCCCCACTCCGATTTCTCTCCATTTATGCAAACCCTCTGTTTTCTGTCTTTTAACCATTGTTTGATCCATCTGAGAACAGCTCCTCCTATACAATGAGCTTCCAGCTTTTTAACTAATCTTTTGTGAGGAACTCTATCAAAAGCTTTGCTAAAATCTAGATATATTGTATCATATTCTTTGCCACAATCTACTGCCTCGTAAACTTCTGAATAAAAAGACAGTAAGTTTGTAAGGCACGAAAAACCCTTAAGAAACCCGTGTTGTGAAAGTTTTATCAGTCTGTGTAATTCTAGATGTGCCCTTATTTTATTTGCAATTATGGATTCTAGAATCTTACCCACTGTTGACGTTAAACTTACCGGCCTATAATTATTCTTTTTAACTCGTTCTCCTTTTTTAAATATTGGTACCACATCTGCCAATTTCCACTCCATGGGTACCGATCCTAATTTTATTGAATTATTAAATAATGCAGTTAGTGGACAACTAAGCTCTTCCTTGCATTCCTTTAATATTCTAGCATATATTCCATCAGGTCCCGGAGATTTATGAGCCTTTAATTTATCTATTTCTTTTATTACCTCCTCTCTCGTAATATTTATTGAACTAAGTACTTTATCGGGACTGTCTCTGTAAATGGATTCTACTTCCGGAATATTTTCCAAGTTTTCATTGGTAAATACAGATAAGAAATAATCATTTAAACATGTACACATCACTTTATCGTCATCTGTGATATGGCCATTGGCTACTTCAATTGGTCCGACTTTTTCCTTAAATTTTGTTTGATAATGTTGATAAAACCCTTTAGGATTTTCTTTAGCTTCTCCTGCTATTCTAACTTCGTATTTTCTTTTCGACTCTCTAACTATCTTTTTAACTTCCCTGTTTAACTGTATATATTGCTGCCTCACATGCTCTTCACCTCTTTTTAGTTTCCTGTATATTCCTCTTTTAATACCTATAAGATTCTTTATTCTATTGTTCATCCATTTAGGGTCATTTTTTCTTGATCTGCAATGTTTCATGGGAATATAGTCTCTCTGACTATTCTTAAGAGTCATGACAAAATTGTTATATTCCTCATCCAAATTTATATTAACTGACGGACTGCTGTTCTTTCCTGTGAGAGAATTTAATGTATTGATCTTTTCTTGTGATAATCCTTGGCATGTGGTACCCAAATTTCGGGGTAATCCGCTACCTGCGACCTGACCTGCTGGATTAACTACCCACATCTGTACCCCAGAAATCCCTTCCCATACCTCATTAGATAATTTAGTTTTTAAGCCCTCAAAATCTCCTGCTTTAAAGTTTGGAACAATATTCTTATTTTCCTTTATAGTTTCTTTGAAAATTATGTTAAATCTAATGGAGTCATGGTCACTGTTGCCCAATTTTTCACCAACTTCTAAATTTGTAACCATATTCTCTCTATTACTAAGAACTAAATCTAGTGTATTCACCCCCCGTGTTGCTTCAAGTACATGCTGAGAAAGGAAATTGTCTTCTACTACTTCCAAAAACCCCTTAGAGCTACTATCACCTGTTATGGTTTCCCAGTTAATATGTCTAAAATTAAAATCGCCTACAATGCAAACTCTATTTGACCTGGTCACTTTAGAAATTTCATCATATATAACTTGCGACTCTATATTGTCTAGATCAGGTGGTCTGTAGACTACTCCTACAACTAGACTTTCTATATTATTTTTAATTTCAACCCATAGGGTTTCTGAATTTAGATTTGTCTTAATTCCAGACTTAATGCAGCTTCTGAGGCTATCTTTAATATACATAATTACCCCTCCCCCTCTTTTATCTGCACTACGATCAGCATTATAAAGTTTATATCCTGTGATTATGTACTCAGATTTAAGGTGTTTGCTTTCTAAATTAATCCAACTTTCACTAATGCATATTATATCCGGTCTCTCACTACATACTATGGCTCTCAGTTCTTCTATCTTGTTACCTAAACTACAGGTATTTGTATAATATACTTTTAAACTTTCTCTAGCTTCACCCTTCTTGTGGCTATTCTTTTTGTTAATATTTGTTCTATGTAACAAATGGTTCTTATCCTTAGACTCCCAGTTATTTGACCCACTATTTACTGAACCCTTACTGACTAGTTTCTCTGCACAAGTATTAATCATTTCATTATTTGTGTCTAACAAAATCCCCCTACCTCTCTGTCTATCATACCAGCCAATACCGAGACACCTGAATTAGAAAGATGCACTCCATCCCTTGCATACATATGCTTACGACTAGTGAAGTGATCCCACCCGTCTATAAAACCTATATTATTCTCCCGACAGAAGACTTTCATCCTAGCATTTACTCCTATAGCTCGAGACCACCACTCTGAACTTTGGCTAAGCCTAGGGAGAATACCACACATCACAGGAACTGCACCCCTTTTCCTGATCTTATCCAGGGCTTGTCTATACAACCTAATCAGCTCTTCACTTCTACCATCCTGCACGTCATTTCCCCCAGCTATCAAACAAACAACATCTTTTTTCTCAATCCAGCTATTTATAGACTCACCCACCTTCTTCATACCTGCTCTAGGAAAAAAATATTTTCCTCTAACTTTATGCCTGAGTTTCCTGTCTACATATCTGCATAGTGAATCCCCTACAATTACCAAAGAACGAGACTTATCCGGAGGATGGGTTACTCCGACCTTGGGAGACTTACCTAGGCTCTTGACCTGAGAGCTTTTCCCACTTCCATTTCTACCATCGCTAGTACACCTATCTGACTCTATGGGTCCTGAAGAATTACTGCCGCCACTGTCACCTTCATCTCTAAGTGAACTAAATGAATTAGCAACTTGTAGTCTAAAAGTATCATTTTTCTTAAGAACCATCTTCGTTGAACCCTTATTCACAACTTTCCAGTCGTCTTCTCTATTCGATTGTCCCTTCCTGGTTAACACCTCTACCTTACCTCTCAGATCCCTGTTCTCCTCAGCTAAGGATCTGACCTCCTGCCTGACTGCGGCCAACTCATTTCTTAAATTAAAAATGAGTCTGCTTGCGTCAGACGAGGACAAATCCCCAGCACAGCCACAAACAGCACCAACAACGACACCACCACCAACACCACTACCACTAACACCGCCAGCACAAAGAACACCACCACTCTCCATTGTACTAAGTATGGACAAGACTAGAGCTACTGGAAGCACGTCCTCACTGGATGAACCCAGGAACTAACTGCCAGGGTACTTCCAGGGTAAAGAATTTACTTTGGCAAGTGAGATTCCAGTTTGGTAATCTACAAAATTTTGTTTGTATGGGAATGGAATCTGAGAATAAAATTCGTAAGATTTAGTAACGAATGTAACTAATTCTCGAAAAACCAATTTGCTTGACCCACGAGCTTTACCATACACTATCCCTCACCTTGTTGTGCCAGATGAATTCCTGTGAAGATGCCACGTAAATAAGGTTTGAAATAAACTTAGACTGCTCAGGCAAGATGTTGCCTCTTCGAAGTTTTAGCGCCAAAAAAGGACGCCTCATTGTCCCTACTGGTGAGTTCATCTGTAGGATACATTTTCTAGAGCAGTAACTGGCTCTGATATAATTTAAGGACTATTTTAGTGGTGGTCCCTGGCAGGCAATTATAGCAGAGATGCAAGGGAGAGACAGTATTTTCAGGTGCAACAAGTGGAAGCAAATAAAATAAAACGAGAATAATAATGAAAAGTTAGGTTACTGTAAACAATCTCCAGAATGTTCTTGGCTCGAGCAGACGGAAAATAGGAGCAGCTTTTATATCGGGACTATACTTCTACACGTACAAGAAGAGTAAATAAGGTATATTTAAGATTAGCTATAAGCTAAAATATAAATTGCAAATAATCATAATCTGCAAAAGTCAAGAAGTGGGAATTATTTTTTTAGTTAGAAAATAACAGTTAAGTTACTAAATTAATTAATAAGGCATCTAACAGCCTCTGGTGACTTTGAGCGAAACACTCTGTCACAAAGGCCCTTTCTAGAGAATATTGATTTAGCAAAATTCTACTACAAAAGGCGAAAAAAGAATAGAGGAAGTTACAGTGACTTCAGTGTTATTATGAGGGACGAGATATCCTTCTCATGGAAAGGAACAAATGAACAATAAGAATGGGATCCACCACTGGAACATATCATACTATTAGGAAAAGTGAACAAGTCTTGTAAACAAAACATTAAATGACATGCAAAACATAAAAGAAATGTGATCAAATTCAAATTTCAAGAAAATTAAATCACAATTAGATATCAATGAATATCAATATTTAAATTTATGTATGCTTCACATGCAAGAAGGCAATAATATAATATACAAAAAAAATACAGTATACGCAAATTAAAAATTTGAACCACGTCGTCATTAACATTGGCGACTGGATTTAAAAGTTTCAGCTATTCAACACTAAACTAAAATGTTTCCACCATGTTCTGGCTTTCAAAGTCCCACAAAGGGAAATATAAAGCTACGATCAAAGAATTATTCTTCGTCTTTTTCGTCTTCCATTAGGAATAACGTTTGTACGCTAAAATAAACAAGTACAGTACAGTATTAAAAACATAAAAGATAAACATAAAAAATAAACAACACATTAGAGAAGTAATCTTTATCGACTAGTCAAATTTAGGCTAACAGCACCAGCTTCCTCATTTGAGGGTAACGACCGTCGACTTAGTAGATCAGCAAGGTCATTGTCCTTGCCATGAACATGTTGGGCAGTGAATTTGAAAAGATTCAGGTAAAGTGCCCACCTTTTCAGGCGAGGATTTAGCTTGTCTGCAGTCTGTAAATATAGGAGAGGTCGGTGGTCGGTCCTCAGTGTAAAATGTTGGCCATACAGATGGACTTCAAATTTCTTTATGGCCCAATATGCAGCTAGAGCTTCCTTCTCCACAGTGGAGTAATTTCGCTCTGCAGGGCGAAGCCTGCGGCTTGTATATCGCACCGGAGCTACTTCTGCTGAGTTGTCTGATCGGGCTTGCAAGAGCACGGCACCCAGGCCTTCGTCTGAGGTGTCGGTCTGCAAGATAAATGGAAAATCAGGGTTCACCAGTTGTAATACTGGCTCACCCGCCAATGCTTCTCGGAGCTTGAAAAAAGCTCTCTCCACTTCATCTGTCCATTGGACAGGGGAGGTTTTACTTTGCTTCGAGGAGGTCATTTGCTGCAAAGGGGCAGCGATAGTATTAAAGTGTGGAATGAACCGTTGGTAGTAGCCGACACTACCCAGAAATGATCTTAGTTGAGTGACAGTGGCAGGTTTCTCCATAGCCTTAATAGCTTGTACCCTGTCATGTAAAGGGGACATAACTCCTTCTCCAACCACGTGACCGAGATACTGCAATTGTGTGAAACCAATCTCACATTTGGAAGGCTTTAAATGAAGTCCATGCTGGTTCAGACGAGTGAGAACTCTGCGGAGAGTCTCGAGGTACGATGACCAATCCTGAGAATGCACCAGGATGTCGTCTATAAAGCACGAAACATTGTCGAGATCCTGTAGTACAATCCTTTAGAGTCTGCTGAAGCAGCCAGGGGCATTTACCATACCAAAAGGCATGACCCTGAACTGGTATAGACCATATCTTGTGGAAAAAGCTGTAAGAGGCTTGGTAGTCTCGCTCAACGGGACTTGCCAAAATCCACTGGCCAAATCCAACTTGGACAGGTAACGGGCTTGGGAAAGCAACGAGAAAATATGCTCGGCGTCAGCAATGGGCTCTCCATCAAAGATGGTAAGGGAGTTAAGCTTACGACAGTCAAGGCAGAACCTGTGACTGCCATCTCGCTTACGCACTGCCAGTAATGGCGAACACCAAGGCGAAATGCTCTTTTCAACTATTCCGAGGCGGACCCAAGTGTCAAGATCTTCCTTCAGCCGTAAGGACAGCTGGTGGGGAAGACCATAGGAATGCCGAAATGGCTCTGGGTCAGTCAATCTGACATGATGCTCAAGGGTAGTGGTAATGCCTGGGAGGTCGTTGAAGACGTTCTCATAGTCCTCTAATAGCTTGTTCAGCTGTTCCCGTTGACTCGGTTGCAGTCTGGAGTTAATAATGCAATTACTCACACTTTCTTTTCGGTGTGTGGGAATGGCAGGATCCTTACCATCATCAAAAGCTAAGCTTATGTCTTCAATTGCAAGGGCGGTGGCTGCGGCCAGAGGGGCTTCTTCCGAAAAACTCCACTCCCGTAAGTCTGTCTCCACTGCAAGGGTGGAGTATTCCAATATAGGAAGTAAGGGGTGGCTATAATGGAACACCTGGGTTGCTGCAGCCTCGGAGGTTCTGCTGATGCTGGGGGCATCTATAGGGGTTGCTGAGAGTGCCAGCGCAGGATCCCTGTGGGCCTCCGGGTCCTCACAATAAAGCTTCAGCTGGTTAATGTGGTATTTCCGGTTATTGCCATCAACATTTAGCACATAATTGTCAGGGGTCACCCGGTGTACCACAGTGTACGGTCCTTTCCAGCGTAGCATTAGCTTGCAGGTATCTGTTGGAAGAAGTAACAGAGCTCGATCTCCGAGTGTCAGGGCACGACGCCGCGCACGCTTGTCAAAGAGGAGCTTGGCAGTCTGCTGGTGACCCTTAATGACTAATTGTGCAGTTTTCCAAGCCTTTTTGAGGTGAGACGAAAATTTCAAAATATACTCATGAACGTCCCTATCGCCATCTTCGATGGTAGGTGAATCCCAACATTCTGCCAAGAATTCTACTGGGCCTCTGACCTTATGACCATAAATCAGCTCAAAAGGCGAGTATCCAGTAGTGTCGTGGGGCGTGTCTCTGAAGAGAAAAGTGCAGCAGGGACGTACTTGTCCCACTGCCTAGGTATATCTATCACTAGCTTGCGCAAACATCGCTTCAATGTCCCGTTATAGCGTTCGCATGCTCCATTTGATTGGGCATGATAGACACTCGTACGAATATGCTTCATTTCTAAAAGGTTACAGAAAGCCTCAAAGTGCCTACTTGTAAACTAACTTCCATTGTTAGAAGTGACCTGCTCAGGAAAGCCAACCCTGGAGCAGATTTCAAATAGGGCATGAGCGACTGCTTCAGTTGTGATAGAAGACAGTGGCACTGCATCTGGGTACCTTGTTGCCAAGTCAACATATACCAGGAGGAACTGTTTCCCTGTGGACGAAGCTGGATTAATAGGACCTAATATGTCAATAGTGACCTTGGAAAATGGCTCCATTGAGAGCTTAGTTATCCCCATGGGAACTTTTGGTACCGGTGCCGTTGAGGTGCATTGACAGACAGGGCAGGTGCCTACATATCTGTCTACCTCAGTGTACATGTTTGGCCATGCGAAAGCCTTCTGAAGGATGTGCCGAGTCTTTGCTTTGCCTCTGTGTCCACTCAGAGGCAAATAGTGTGCCACATACATAGCCTGGCGGCGCAACGAAGCGGGCACCACCAACTGTTTAAAGGTGTGGCCATCTTTAGTCACATGCCTACAAAGTACTCCATCTTCAAGTACGTAAGTGATCTGGCCTCCTCCTCTCACCGTGAAGGTCCTTCTCTCGGTGGCCTGCTGCATCCAGCGTTTGAGGCTGGGGCAGTCTTGCTGCAATTTGGCAAAGTCTGGACGGGACTTCAATGGCTCGAGAGGTGCATCATCTGGTAAAGGAGGGGGAAACTCTCCGCGTTCAACATTACGTGTACTGACTGCAGCAGACTCAATGGAGTCAGTCGGAGAATCGTCCATATTCTTGGCATCGAGGCCAGGAGTTGCTGCTGAAATGGCTTCATGTGACTTCCGCCGAGGGAAGTTATAACGAGAAATGTCCTTATGGTAGAGGTCGGCCTGGAAAGTAGGAACTAGGTTCAGTGCACGACCCATCAAGACAGGGTACATAAGCTCAATCATTGCCACAGCTGGGGCTTTTCCCTTGTAGTATTTGCAATCCAGGTTAATGACACTGCAGCATCATGTTTGGGGTGGTCGTTCAGCAACCCGCACACGAACGACTTCGCCGGTATAATCTTCATCCCTGACGAATCTCTCGTCAACAAATATGCCATTGGCCCCTGTGTCGAGGGCTATCTCAACTTCCACACCATTTATAGTTCCTAGACATTTTGGGATCACCTGCGGATTACCCCATTCAGTGAGTTCCACATTGGCAAGTTTGTACGTAGGTTCCTCGGCGTTATCCCCAGTGGCCCTTTCTGGCCTTATTTCTACAGCATGGGCCATGTGCATGGCCGGACGGCTTTGTGGGCCGCCGCTGTGTGAGGGAGCGTGGTGGCTCTTAGTGTTTTGCTGAAAACCCTGGGAAGGAGGAACAGAGTAATGGCCTTTGCCTCTGAACTGCTGAGGCTTAGGTCTTACTGAGTTATCCTTCTTGAGTGTGGGTGCATTGCCGTAATAAGGCTTTGGAGTGTAAGGAGGATGTGCTGGATGAAGTGAGTTCTGCGAGGGGCCCTTGGGCTTCCCGTTCCTATGATCTCCTTTCCGGTGAGAATCATGGCTTGCTGCGGGGGAGATATAACTCTGAGGACGAACCTTGGAATCGGCCCTTCTTGCCCTCATAACATCACAGAGACGTACTCCAGGCTGGTTGTGCTGGAGGTACTCGTCCACAGCAGCTAGACTTTTCTCGTAGTCGATCTCATCCTTAAGCTGAGTCCTTACATATGCAACAACATCTGGAGGAAGTTCATTGGCAATTGCATCAAACATCAAGAACGCATACAACTTCTCACGAGGACACTTTGCAACTCGTAACCAATCATTAAAGAGGCAAGCCTTGCATTTGCCAAAGGTACTACAGTTCTCCTCCTTCAATGGGAAAGCAGAAAGATACCTAGCACGACACTCAGCTGGTGAAAGGTTCTGTGGGGCCAGGAGTGTGCTTTTAACTTTCTCATAGTCCCTCAGTTACATTTGGTCGAGTTCACTGACCAGGGCAAGCAGACGGGGTGGCATGGAGGTTAGCAGCCAACGACTCTTCTCAGCTTCTGTGCCTTCGTTAACTGCCGCAAGACTTTCGAAAGAGCAGATGTAAGTATCAAGCGGTTGCCTGCCGTTGTCTTCGTATTTCAGTATTGGGGAGGGCCTCTCCCGAGGCTGGTTTCCATTTCCAGTTGAGAGACCACTATCTGGGAATCCCGCTCGAACCCGAGCAAGCGCAAGCTCATGATCACGTTGTGCTTGTGCCTCATCACGTTGTGCTTGTGCCTCATCAATTGCTCTCTTCTCCAGCTTATCTCGGCGTTCAATCATCTTCTCATGAGCCCATTCGAAGAGCTTCTGCCCTGGGGAAAGACCGTATCTCTCACCCCTAGCAATCATTGTGGCCAGGTAACGCTCCTCATCGAATGTTTCGATGGTTTCCATGTTTGTTTCCTGTGACTGCCTGGTTTCCATGGTGGTTCCCTAAACAGTCAATAACGATGTGCCAAAACAACCACACATAAAAAAAAATCTCTACAATACAGTAGTAAAAAAAAATGAAAGAACCACACAACACCAAGGAGAGAAAAAAAAAATTCAACACCACAGTTCAAACTTAAACGTAAAAATTATCTCAAAATCTCACCATAAAAGTGACTCAAAATACAACCAAGTGCAACAGCAGCAAAATGTTGCAAAACAGTGCATGAAACACTGGCAATACAGAATGGCAGTCGTGCCTGCTTAACAGCAATATGTGGCAGTACCTGCGGTAATCGTGCAAATGAAAGGAATGAGCAACACAATCATGTGTAACAGCAACAAAATGTTGCAAAACAGTGAATGAAACACTGGTAATACAGAATGGCAGTCGTGCCTGCTTAACAGCAATATGTGGCAGTACCTGCGGTAATCGTGCAAATGAAAGGAATGAGCAACACAATCAAGTGCAACAGCAACAAAATGTTGCAAAACAGTGCATGGAACACTGGTAATACAGAATGGCAGTCGTGCCTGCTTAACAGCAATACGTGGCAGTACCTGCAGTTATGGTGCAAATGAAAGGAATGAGCAACAACTAATTTTACCGACTAGCACCCAGTGCCTGAGAGTACAAACAAGTACAGTATAGCGGTCGTGCCTGCGTATGAGCGCGTATATGGCAGTACCCACGGATAAAATGTCGTAGGTAAAATTCTGGAACGTTACCAAAAGGGGACAGATCCTATGCAAAATACACCAACGATAAGCTAACAGCTTACTAGGCAGCCAGATTATACATGTCTACTAGTAATGAGACAATTTATTTTCAAGTGACAACTCAGACACATGAAAGGCTTAGCCTAGGCTCGATAAATGACACCAAAGTTTTTCTTCCCAATCTATGAGCAGTTAATGCTTGAATATAAAACACAATTATTAGCAAAAATACTTAATATGCTTTCTCCCAATTCCTAAATCCAAAGGAAATATAAACAATTCCTAACAAGTATCCCCCTTTAAAGGATATATAAAACACGAATGCTTTAAAACTCAATCTTATCACGCAAATAAATGAAATTTTAAATAACAAGTCTTCTCGTCATGCAAAATTTCTTAAGTCTGTTACCACATAATCTCATGTAGATTTCCGGAAATATTGTTTACCACATGGGAAACAAGAAAATATTAGTTACCATAATTAATATTGAAAATAAAAAAAATTTCTTATCCGCAACGTCTCTAGCGCGAAAATTTTCATGTGCAGCCGATAATTCATTCATTTCAATAATCGAGCCAATGGTAATCGGGTTTCATATGCAATGTTAAAAAGCAAAATAAAAATAAATTTATAAAATCAGTCTGTCTGTTTGGGTCCCTGTTCCGGCGCCAATCTTGTTGGGGTTAGGATGGTAGAGTGTTGTTAAGATTCTGTTCTACTAAGGGGACTCAAAGTACCGAGCTCGGTTAAGAGCTCACAAACAGACAGGACAGATATTTGTACTTGAACACCCCATCTCTATTACCATTAGTCGGTTAAATGAAACTCAGAATTCAACATTCTTTTAATTTTGGAAATGCAATGACATTAAAAGAATTGAATTTTCTAATTAAATTTTATGAAATGTTGCCTCGAATCCCGGAGGTGGTGAGCACGATTTCGTTTCCCGGCACCACGGACGTATGCCAAGACTTTGGCCTCAACTCGATGATTACCTCTGTCACACAGGCAGAGTAGAATACAGGACACTGCAATTTCAGAGACAGAAATGACACACTGTTTATAATGGGAAACTGAAAGCATGAGCACACATATAATGAGTTTCCAATGTCATTCTACTGGATAAAAATATATTGGTTATTCACAGCTAACCAGAAATATTTATGCTACCATAATAGCATACAAAACCATTAATTCTTTACTGGTTTTAAAGGAAAACAATTCATTCACAATAAATGAAGAATAAGCAAGACAAATACAGTACTGTATGTATTCCTTAAATTGTGGGCAACCACAAAAGTTGCAATGCTTATTACTGATTTACAATTAATATGGTAAAACACTCAATTTAGGGTAAAGGAAGAATCTACGAGATAAATACAGTATTCATTCACTTTTGGTTATCAAGAACTTTGCAATGAAAAACAAGGGTGCAAAACCACCTTTTGAGGTATTTGCAACTTATAACTCAAAACAATTTATCCCCAACATATGAAGAATTAGCAAGATAAATACAGTATGCATTCATTAAATTGTGGTTAACAGGAAATATTTGCAAAGCCAACAGGGTAAAATTACCTTTTAATTATTTGCAGTTTATAGCATAAAACCCTTTAGCTAAATGATGAATTATTTGCAATTTATATAGCAAATAGCTTTATTGACGAGTTTTTGACGTAAAACACTTTATTTACGATGATAGAAAGAGGTGAAATGAAATTAGAATTTATTAGGAAAAGAGATAGATTTTTACGGGCTCATAACCAGTGTTCATAGGATGAGATTTTCGTTTATCACATTCAATGAAAAGAAACTTCTTAGCAATGTATATCAGCTGTAATTTCCAGGGTAAAGAATTAACTTTGGCAAGTGAGATTCCAGTTTGGTAATCTACAAAATTTCTTTCGTATGGGAATGGAATCTGAGAATAAAATTCGTAAGATTTAGCCAGTAACGAATGTAACTAATTCTCGAAAAACCAATTTGCTTGACCCACGAGCTTTACCATACACTATCCCTCACCTTGTTGTGCCAGATGAATTCCTGTGAAGATGCCACGTAAATAAGGTTTGAAATAAACTTAGACTGCTCAGGCGAGATGTTGCCTCTTCGAAGTTTGAGCGCCAAAAAAGGACGCCTCATTGTCCCTACTGGTGAGTTCATCTGTAGGATTCATTTTCTAGAGCAGTAACTGGCTCTGATATAATTTAAGGACTATTTTAGTGGTGGCCCCTGGCAGGCAATTATAGCAGAGATTCAAGGGAGAGACAGTATTTTCAGGTGCAACAAGTGGAAGCAAATAAAATAAAACGAGAATAATAATGAAAAGTTAGGTTACTGTAAACAATCTCCAGAATGTTCTTGGCTCGTAGCAGATGGAAAATAGGAGCAGCCTTTATATCGGGACTATACTTCTACACGTACAAGAAGAGTAAATAAGGTATATTTAAGATTAGCTATAAGCTAAATTATAAATTGCAAATAATCATAATCTGCAAAAGTCAAGAAGTGGGAATTATTCTTTTAGTTAGAAAATAACAGTTAAGTTACTAAATTAATTAATAAGGCATCTAACAGCCTCTGGTGACTTTGAGCGAAACACTCTGTCACACATTAATTCCATATAATCTCAAAACATTCCACATTGCCTCTCTATCAACTCTATCATACGCTTTCACCAGATCCAAAGATGCATAATACACATCCTTACCCTTTGCTAAATATTTCTCACATAACTGCCTAACTATAAAAATCTGATCTATACGACCTCTACCACTCCTAAAACCACTCTGTACTTCCGCAATCACATTTTCTGTCTTATCCCTAATCATATTAACCAGTCTCCTAACATACACTTTTCCTACAACACTCAACAAACTTATACCCCTAAAATTGCTGCATTCATACACATCTCCCTTACCTTTGTATAGGGGCACTATTCAAGCAATCACACATTCCACTGGCAACATTGATAACATAGAGCATATGTTAAACACTCTCACTAACCATTCCAATGCAGTCACACCCCCTTCTTTCAACATCTCTGCTCTCACACCATCCATTCCAGGTGCTTTACATGCTTTCGCTTCATACAATGCCCTTTTCACCTCCTCTCTTGTAATCTCTCTCTCATTTTCATCTCCCATTACTGGCACTTGAACACCCCCCCCCCCCACAGCCACTATAGCTGCCTCTCTATCTTCATCACCATTCAGCAAGCACTCAAAATATTCTGCCCATCTTTTAATTGCATCGTTCCCTCTTAACATCGGTCCATTCACATCCTTCACTCTCTTCCATTCTCGATCCACCTTTCCATACACTCTTCACTTCTATTCAAAACTTCTTTTTATTCTCCTCATATGCCTACTGATTCCTGTCCCCATCTAACATTCATATATATATATATATATATATATATATATATATATATATATATATATATATATATATATATATATATATATATATATATATATATATATATATATATATATATATATATATATATATATATATATATATATATATATATATATATATATATATATATATATATATATATATATATATATATATATATATATATATATATATATATATATATATATATATATATATATATATATATATATATATATATATATATATATATATATATATATATATATATATATATATATATATATATATATATATATATATATATATATGCATAATATATATATATATATATATATATATATATATATATATATATATATATATATATATATATATATATATATATATATATATATATATATATATATATATATATATATATATATATATATATATATATATATATATATATATATATATATATATATATATATATATATATATATATATATATATATATATATATATATATATATATATATATATATATATATATATATATATATATATATATATATATATATATATATATATATATATATATATATATATATATATATATATATATATATATATATATATATATATATATATATATATATATATATATATATATATATATATATATATATATATATATATATATATATAAATATATACATATATATATATATATATATATATATATATATATATATATATATATATATATATATATATATATATATATATATATATATATATATATATATATATATATATATATATATATATATATATATATATATATATATATATATATATATATATATATATATATATATATATATATATATATATATATATATATATATATATATATATATATATATTTATATAAATATATATATATACATATATATATATATATATATATATATATATATATATATATATATATATATATATATATATATATATATATATATATATATATATATATATATATATATATATATATATATATATATATATATATATATATATATATATATATATATATATATATATATATATATATATATATATGAATATGCATATGTATGAATATACATATATATGAATATACATTTATATATATATATATATATATATATATATATATATATATATATATATATATATATATATATATATATATATATATATATATATATATATATATATATATATATATATATATATATATATATATATATATATATATATATATATATATATATATATATATATATATATATATATATATATATATATATATATATATATATATATATATATATATATATATATATATATATATATATATATATATATATATATATATATATATATATATATATATATATATATATATATATATATATATATATATATATATATATATATATATATATATATATATATATATATATATATATATATATATATATATATATATATATATATATATATATATATATATATATATATATATATATATATATATATATATATATATATATATATATATATATATATATATATATATATATATATATATATATGTATACATATATATATATATATATATATATATATATATATATATATATATATATATATATATATATATATATATATATATATATATAGTATATATATATATATATATATATATATATATATATATATATATATATATATATATATATATATATATATATATATATATATATATATATATATATATATATATATATATATATATATATATATATATATGTATATATATGTATATATATATATATATATATATATATATATATATATATATATATATATATATATATATATATATATATATATATATATACATATATATATATATATATATATATATATATATATATATATATATATATATATATATATATATATATATATATATATTTATAACCAAGTAACACATTATATATGTGAAAACATGAATCCTTTTTTACCCCGACCGGGACTCGAAACTAGGACTTATGATTACTAAGTCAAGGCGCTACCACTACACCACAGAAGGTTAAAAGGAATCCAACCTTATAGCTTATATCTGCTATACTTAGAAATGAACGCATTATAACTGAATGCCACTATGTTCATATTACAGATTCCCCAACCTCATTCGTGGCTTTATTTTATCATTTAATTCAATTCCCAATCTCATTCGGGCCATGAAATAACCAAATAACACATTATATATGTGAAAACATGAATCATTTTATACCACGACCAGGACTCGAACCTAGGACTTATGATTACTAAGTCAAGGCGCTACCACTACACCACAGAATGTTAAAATGAATGCTAAAATGCTAAAATGGAGCCACGAGTGAGGTTGGGGAATATGTAATATGAACATAGTGGCATTCAGTTAGAATGCGTTCATTCCTAAGTATAGCAGATATAAGCTATAAGGTAGGATTCCTTTTAACCTTCTGTGGTGTAGTGGTAGTGCCTTGACTTAGTAATCATAAGTCCTTGGTTCGAGTCCCTGTCGGGGTAAAAAATGATTCATGTTTTCACATATATAATGTGTTATTTCGTTATTTCGTGGCCCGAATGAGATTGGGAATTGAATTAAATGCTAAAATGAAGCCACGAGTGAGGTTGGGGGAATCTGTAATATGAACATAGTGACATTCAGTTAAAATGCGTTCATTCCTAAGTATATCAGATATAAGCTATAAGGTTGGATTCCTTTTAACCTTTTGTGGTGTAGTGGTAGCGCCTTGACTTAGTAATCATAAGTCCTAGGTTCGAGTCCCGGTCGGGGTAAAATATGATTCATGTTTTCACATATATAATGTGTAATTTGGTTATTTCATGGCCCGAATGAGATTTGGAATTGAATTAAATGCTAAAATGAAGCCACGGGTGAGGTTGGGGAATCTGTAATATGAACATAGTGGCATTCAGTTAGAATGCATTCATTCCTAAGTATAGCAGATATAAGCTATAAGGTTGGATTCCTTTTAACCTTCTGTGGTGTAGTGGTAGCACCTTGACTTCGTAATCATAAGTCCTAGGTTCGATTCCCGGTCGGGGTAAAAATGATTCATGTTTTCACATATATAATGCGTTATTTGGTTATTTCATGGCCCGAATGAGATTGGGAATTGAATTAAATGCTAAAATGAAGCCACGAGTGACGTTGGGGAATCTGTAATATGAACATAGTGGCATTCGGTTAGAATGCGTTCATTCCTAAGTATAGCAGATATGAGCTATAAGGTTGGATTCCTTTCAACCTTCTGTGGTGTAGTGGTAGCATCTTCACTTAGTAATCATAAATCCTAGATTCGAGTCCTGGCCGGGGTAAAAAATGATTCATGTTTTCACTTATATAATTTGTTATTTGGTTTTTCATGGCCCGAATGAGATTGAGAATTGAATTAAATGCTAAAATGAAGCCATGAGTGAGGTTGGGGAATCTGTAATATGAACATAATGGCATTCAGTTAGAATGCATTCATTCCTAAGTATAGCAGATATAAGCTATAAGGTTGGATTCCTTTTAACCTTCTGTGGTGTAGTGGTAGCGCCTTGACTTAGTAATCATAAGTCCTAGGTTCGGGTCCCAGTCGGGGTAAAATATGATTAATGTTTTCACATATATAATGTGTTATTTGGTTATTTCATGGCCCGAATGAGATTGGGAATTGAATTAAATGCTAAAATGAAGCCACGAGTGAGGTTGGGGAATCTGTAATATGAACATAGTGGCATTCAGTTAGAATACGTTCATTCCTAAGTATAGCAGATATAAGCTATAAGGTTGGATTCCTTTTAACCTCCTGTGGTGTAGTGGTAGCGCCTTGACTTAGTAATCATAAGTCCTAGGTTCGAGTCCCGGTTGGTGTAAAAAATAATGATTCACACACACACACACACACATATATATATATATATATATATATATATATATATATATATATATATATATATATATATATATATATATATATATATATATATATATATATATATATATATATATATATGTATATTTATATATATATGTATATATATATATATATATATATATATATATATATATATATATATATATATATATATATATATATATATATATATATATATATATATATATATATATATATATATATATATATATATATATATATATATATATATATATATATATATATATATATATATATATATATATATATATATATATATATATATATATATATATATATATATATATATATATATATATATATATATATATATATATATATATATATATATATATATATATATATATATATATATGTAGAATATATATATATATATATATATATATATATATATATATATATATATATATATATATATATATATATATATATATATATATATATATATATATATATATATATATATATATATATATATATATATATATATATATATATATATATATATATATATATATATATATATATATATATATATATATATATATATATATATATATATATATATATATATATATATATATATATATATATATATATATATATATATATATATATATATATATATATATATATATATATATATATATATTTATATATATACATATATATATATATATATATATATATATATATATATATATATATATATATATATATATATATATATATATATATATATATATATATATATATATATATATATATGTATATGTATATGTATATATATATATATATATATATATATATATATATATATATATATATATATATATATATATATATATATATATATGTGTGTGTGTGTGTGTGTGTGTGTCTGTCTGTCTGTCTGTCTGTCTGTATGTATGTATGTATGTGATTACCTAATTGTGATTACCTAATTGTGTTTACGGGAAAGAGCCCAAAGCTCGTATCTTCCCGTCTCCTGATCGGTTCCATTTTATACTTAGTGATACTTATCATACCTGTCCTTAAAACTATGGATTGAGATAGCATTAACTACCTCCTCGCTTAGCCAATTCCAATTATCAACTACTTTTACACTGAAAAAGTATTTCCTTACATCCTGCAAAGAAGTTTTCTTACAAAGCTTCAAACTATGACCTCTAGTTCTAGAGCCAGCCATATCAAAATATCGATCCCTATCCACTCTATCATAACCATGAAGGAATTTAAAGACTGTCACCATATCCCCCCCTCACCA
The DNA here is from genome assembly GCA_037179515.1 of Halocaridina rubra. Taxonomy (NCBI): domain Eukaryota; kingdom Metazoa; phylum Arthropoda; class Malacostraca; order Decapoda; family Atyidae; genus Halocaridina; species Halocaridina rubra. Next base: position 74,658 of record JAXCGZ010013305.1, on the reverse strand, counting down.
TTCTAGCTTCGAGTGATGGTAAGTCTAATTCCCTCAGCCTCTCATCATAACTGAGATTGCGTATTTCTGGCACCAGTTTCGTGGCATGTCTTTGAACTTTTTCAAGCTTAGCTATGTGCTTTTTCAAGTGCGGATTCCAAAAGGGGGCTGAATATTCGAGTTTTGGCCTCACATAGGTTACATAAATATTTCTGAACATTTCCTTGTCCATGTGCCTGAAGGCTACCCTTACATTTGATAAGAATGCATATGCTGCTCTTACTATGCCATTTATATGTATTTCTGGAGACAAATCTGCCAGTATGTTTACTCCTAGATCTCTCTCATTTTCTGTCTCTTGAAGTTGTACTCCAGCCACCGAGTAGTCAAGCTTGGGCCTTCTTGCACTTGTACCCATTCTCATTACCTTACATTTTGAAGTATTGAATTTCATTAGCCACTTTTCTGACCACTCATGCAGATTATATAGATCCTCCTGAAGTTCTCTACCATTGTTCTCGTTTTTTACTTTCTTCACAATCTTTGCATCATCTGCAAACATATTCATGAATGAATTTAAAGACTCTGGTAGGTCATTTACATATACAAGGAACAAAAGTGGCCCTAAAACTGAACCCTGTGGAACTCCACTACTAACTCTTCTCCATTCTGACACTGAGTGTTTTACTCTAACCCTCTGTTCCCTTCCTTCTAAGTAAGTTTTTATCCATTCCAAAACATTTCCACCTATTCTAGCCATTGATTGCAGCTTCCTAATAAGTCTCCCATGTGGAACAGTGTCAAACGCTTTCTGGAAGTCTAGGAATATGCAATCTGCCCAGCCCTCTCTTTCCTGTAAGATTTGGCTTACCTCATCATAAAATTCTAATAAGTTTGTTACTGTTGATCTACCTTCTCTGAAGCCATGTTGCCTCACTGACAAAAGGCTGAAGGATTCCAAGTGAAGAGAGATATGTTTCCTTAGTAGTTTCTCCATAACTTTGCAAACTATGCTGGTCAAGGAAACTGGTCTATAGTTCAGAGCCGTATCCCTCCTTCCCTTTTTGAAGATAGGTATCACATTTGCTTGTTTCCAGCATCTTGGAATCTCCCCCGACTCCAGTGACTCCTTAAATATGATACTTAGTGCCACTGATATTGTGTTTGCGCATTTTTTAAGCACATGAGGGGATATGTCATCAGGACCTGTAGCTTTTTGAACGTATAAATCCATCAGCGCTTTGCATACCTCTGTGGCTGTAAGGTTGATGTTCTCTAATACCGGCCCTTGAGCTTCTATCACTGCAATGTATGTATGTATGTTAGTATGTATGTATGTATGTATGTATGTATGTATGCATGTATGTATGTATGTATGTATGTATGCGATTACCTAATTGTGCTTACGAGAAAGAGCCCTAAGCTTATATATATTATATATATATATATATATATATATATATATATATATATATATATATATATATATATATATATATATATATATATATATATATATATATATATATATATATATATATATATATATATATATATATATATATATATATATATATATATATATATATATATATATATATATATATATATATATATATATATATATATATATATATATATATATATATATATATATATATATATATATATATAATATATATAAATATATATATATATATATATATATATATATATATATATATATATATATATATATATATGTATATGTATAATATATATATATATATATATATATATATATATATATATATATATATATATATATATATATATATATATATATATATATATATATATATATATATATATATATATATATATATATATATATATATATATATATATATATATATATATATATATATATATATATATATATATATATATATATATATATATATATATATATATATATATATATATATATACATACATATATATATATATATATATATATATATATATATATATATATATATATATATATATATATATATATATATATATATATATATATATATATATATATATATATATATATATATATATATATATATATATATATATATATATATATATATATATATATATATTTATATATATATATATATATATATATATATATATATATATATATATATATATATATATATATATATATATATATATATATATATATATGTATATATATATATATATATATATATATATATATATATATATATATATATATATATATATATATATATATATGTATATATATATATATATATATATATATATATATATATATATATATATATATATATATATATATATATATGTATGTGTGTGTGTGTGTGTGTCTGTCTGTCTGTCTGTCTGTATGTATGTATGCATGTATGTATGTATGTATGTATGTAAGTATGTATGTATGTATGTATGTATGTATGTATGTATGTATGTGATTACCTAATTGTGCTTACGAGAAAGAGCCCTAAGCTTGTAAAGTCCCGTCTATTGATCGGTCCAATTTGTACTTAGTGATGCTTATCATACTTGTCCTTAAAATTCTAGATTGAGTTAGCATTAACTACCCCCTCACTTAGCAAATTCCAATTATCAACTACTCTTACACTAAAAAAAGTACTTCCTTATTTCCTGCACAGAACCCTTTTTATGAAGCTTAAAACTATGACCTCTAGTTCTAGTGTCAGCCATATCAAACTATCGATCCCTATCCACTCTGTCATGACCATGAAAGAATTTAAAAATAGTCACCATATCCTACCTCAATCTTCTAGCTTCGAGTGTTGGTAAGTGTAACAAGAGCCGTGATATGTGTTTGCCTTATGAATAGTTCAGAAATAAGACACAAATAAATTTTTTGTTTCTTCCGTGATTCGAACTCAGAACACTTGCTTGTCACTCTGACGCTGTAACTACTGTGCTGTCCAGGCAGTACAACTAATCCCCATGTGAGCTTGTCATTATCTAAGTCTTTAAATTATCAAACAATCAACTATTAAATAATTAACTATAACACTCTATGTCTGAATAATAACTTTAAAACAATTATACTTGACCTAAACAAGTTATATACATATCACTCTATTATTGCTCATTGTCATTAATTACATCTCTTCACGCCTCTTTTTTCAAGTTATCATAAGTCTGTCTGGTTGTCTCCTGATTCTGTGAGATCTTCTGAGTTGCACTGGCAATTTGTTCCTCTGCATTAGAGCTTGTGTAGCACCCTGGTCTTCAGGTGTTTTCACTGCAACTTCTGTGGTAGGATATTCATTGGAGATCTTGATGTCTCGGCGATTTCGGCAGTACACTAAGCCATTCATATTTACGTTACAGGATCTGTCACCCACTTGTTCTTGACAGACTCCTTTGTTCCAAGTGTGGTCATGCGGATCTCTCACTCTGATTATAGACCCTTTTGACACATCAGGTAGAGGTTTGCTATGCTTATCGTAATAGCATTTCTGCTTTGCTCTCATAACCTCTAACCTTCTCTTTTCCAAGCTAATATCATATCTAGGCTTCAACGTGCTTTTTACTACTGGCAGCATGGTACGTCATATTCTACCGAAGAGTCTTTGTGCTGGCGATAGGCCTATGGCTTCTGTCGATGTATTTCTCCAATCCAGTAGTATTTCATACTCTGTGATTTCATCCTCTAGAGCTTTCTTGAACAACTGCTTTTCCATCTTAACGGCACTCTCAGCTCTTCCATTGCTCTGTGCATAATATGGCGAACTTGTCACATGTTTGATATCCCATCTTGCACAGAACTCTTAAAATTCTGAAGCCATGCATTCCCTTCCATTGTCCAATACTATTTCTTCTGGTATGTCATGCTTTGCGAACCATTCCTTTAGAAGTTTGACCACTGCTTGGGGTGTCATTGATGGCAATCTACCAACTTCTATGAATCCAGAAAAATAGTAGACACACACAAGTAGTGTTCGGCCTGACAACTCACATAGGTCTACACCAACCTTTTGCCATGGTGTATCACCTGTCTCATGATGCTTGAGTGGTTCCTTCTGTTGTTTTGCACTATGCTTCAGACAGCTTTTACATCTTGAAATGTACTCTTCTGCGTCTGTAGACATTTGAGGCCAGAATACTGTTTTTCTCAGTCTTCTCAATGTGGCATCTTTTCCCACGTGTGATCTATGCACACACTCTAGCATCTCTTGTTTCATGTCTTTCGGAATGATTAACTGTTGACCTTTGAACACTAGGTCATCATGAACTGTGATCTCTGCTCTGAAACTGTAGAATTGTATTAGTCTCTTGTCTACAAGAGATTTGTCCTCTGGTCATCCATCAAGGACTTGATTCTTCAACAACTGCAGTATGCTGTCTTGAGCCATAATAGCTTGTACTCTCTTCAGTCTCTCTGGACTCACTGCTAGAGTCTGTGTAGGTGTCATGTCTTCCAGGTTCATCACTGAGTTCTGACATTCATCCCTTAGATATGATTGTGACAACGTGTCAGCTAGGTACATTTCTTTGCCCCCCTTGTACTTAACTTTGATTGAGTAATTCTGCAGTCGCAACATCATGCACTGTAGCTTCATTGGCTCTTCACTCAGATTCTTCTTGAATGTTGTTTCAAGCGGCTTGTGGTCAATCTTCACTGTGACCATCTCCCATCCATACACATAACCACGGAACATCTCTCATATAAACACCATAGTCAGCATCTTCTTCTCAATCTGAGCATATCTCGTTTCTGCGGACGTCATAGCTCTTGAAGAATGTGCTAATGGCTGACCCTTTTGGAGTAAACCTGCTCCGAGTCCATCTTTGGATACATCAGCTTTGATTGTTACTTCCTCCTTTGGCTAGTAGTATCGCAAAACTGGAGCTTCTGATACCAGTTGCTTGACCTTTCTCACGGCTTTCTTGTGGCATTCCATCCAGCAGCCACTTCCGGCAACTTGGGTAAGAACTTCACCAAGTAGCTGGTCATGCTAACAAATCACCTCACAGCTTCTGCATCTATTGGTGTTGGCATTTCTCTTATCGCCTTCACCTTCTCTGGATCTGTGTCAATGCCGTTAACGGTGAATCTGTGACCCACGTATTGCACTTCTATTGCTCTGAATGTGCTTTAGGGTTTACCGAGGGTCACATTCTTATCTTTGCATCATTTCATCAGAGCTGTCAGATTAGCATCATGATCAGCTACTGCTTCATCATCGGTCATCCTATATCCCACTAGTAGGAAATTATCATGGATCACTTGAACTCCATGTAGCCATTCCACGAACTGCTGCATCCTGCGCTATAACACTTCAGGCACACTTGATATACCGAATGGCATCCTCAACCATTTGTACCTTCCGAATGAAGTATTAAACGTGGTCAGCTTGCTTGACTTTTTGTCAAGTACCACATGCCAAAATCCTTTCTTGGCATCCACCTTCGTGAACACCTGTGCTCCCGCTAACTGAGTCGCTACTTCTTTGACTGTCGAAATAGGATAGATCTCCCTTCAGATCGCCTTATTCAAATCATATGGATCTAAACATATTCTCAGATCGCCGTCTTTCTACAGCTCTATCACCATGGACAACACCCATTCTGTTGGCTCGTTCACTGGTTCAGTGATTCCCAGTTCCGTCATCTGCAGAATATGATTCTTCAACTTACTCTTCAGTGCTACTGACACTTTACGAGGTGCATGCTGGACTGGTTAAATGGCTGAGTCAAGTCTAATCTTGTACGTCCCCTCTAGTTTGCCCTCATTTTCACTGAAGACCTCCAGATACCTCTTGAACAGATCGTCCATCGTAGCTATATTAGGCACAACTTTGATGGCGTACACTGCTTACAAACCCGTGTCAGGCTTGAGCATTGCATCGTTGTCCATTTGCTTGAAGAGACCCAGGTGTACCCTGTCTCTTCTTCCCAGTATAGCATGGAACTGGTCTCCTTGGACGATGTGTACTCTAATCCTGCAGCTATTGTCTTTCCTCCACACTCTCAGAATGGCTGTTCCAAATGGAGACCATTTAACGTTTCCATACTCCACTAAAGGCTAACAGCTCTACTTGGTAATGTATTGCAGCTTGAAATCTTGTGTAGCTTTCTTGTACACTTCTAGTAGTAGCACGTTCACTCTGGCTCCACTGTCTATCTAGAATCTGTCGAACTTGCCTGATTCAAGCTTCAGCATTACCATTTCCTCATCTCTGAGTGTGTTGACTGTGAGGGCGAAGACATCACTATCAGAGTACTTTTCCCCTTGGATGCTATGCACTTTCACCTTGCACACTCGTGCATAGGGGGTCTTTCTTCCACATTTCTGGCATATCTGCTCATATGCCAGATACTTTCTTGGTTTGTGCTTTCCATCACATTACTTGCATCTCGCACCTTTTTCATGACCTCCCCGATCTCTGTCATCTCGACTTCTTTACTGCCTAGATGGATTTCTGAGTTTCTGTGACTGTAGCTCTGCCTTGACGAAGTTTACTTCTTTACTCTTGCCAATCAGCTTCAAACTTGACTCCGTCAAGTCATTTGCTCTGCATATCTGGAGCGTTCTTTCCAGCGTCAGCTCTGGCTCTTGTAGTTGTGTCCTCACTTTGGCATTGTGTATTCCAAACACCACCCTGTCCCATAGAATTTCGTCTGGAGTTATGTCTTCACACCCACATCTTGATGCCAAGTGCCTCAAATCAGTCAAATACTGTTCGGACGACTCTCCTTCTTTCTTCTTCTTAGAATTGAAGTTATACAACTCCATTGCCGTGTTGGCAAATGGTTTCACATAGTCACTGAACATCTTTAGCACTGGCTCTAGTCTCTGACTTTCTCCATCTGTGAAGTGAGCTGTATTATGCATTCTCCTTGCAACTGGTCCTATGACCGTGAGCAGAGTTACCACATGCATTGCTTCAGGCATTGTGCCATTTCCAATTGCGAGTTTGTACAAATTCCAGGCCTTTTCCCATTCAGACCAATCTTCTGCTGTGGTGCTACTGTGGATATCGAATACCCCTGGGGGCAGTAATCCCAGTGCAGTCATTTCTTTCTTGACTCATCTCGTATGCAACTCTTAAATCTCTCGAGCGTTACTCTTCTATATTCAAAACCCCTGCTTCAGAGTCTTCTTTCCTCACACGCACTAGCTTGAGACACCAATGTACACTTCTTTAGGAATATTCTAAACCACTACCGCTGCCACCATGTAACGAGTGCCTTGATATGTGTTTGCCTATCAATTGTTCAAAAATAAGGCACAAATAAGTTTTATATTTATTCCATGATTCTAACTCGGAACACTTGCTTATCACTCTGTTGCTGTAATTACTGTGCTGTCCAGGCAGTACAACTAGTGCCCATGTAAGCTTATCATTATGAAGACTAACCATCACTAAATCTTTAAATTATCAAACAATCAACATTTAATTTATTTACTATAACACTCTATGTCTGAATAATAACTTTAAAACAATTATACTTGACTTACACAAGTTATATACATCATCACTATATCATCGCTAATTGTCATAAATTACTTCTCATCACAGTAAGTATAATTCCCTCAACCTCTCCTCATAACTGAGATTGCGTATTTCTGGCGCCAATTTAGTGGCATATCTTTGAACTTTTTCCAGATTAACTACATGCTTTTTCAAGTGCGGATTCCAAAATGGGAATGCATATACAAGCTTTGGCCTCACATAAATTATATAATTATCTCTGAGCATTTCCTTGTCCATGTGCCTGAAGGCTACCCTTACATTTTCTAAAAAACATATGCTGCCCTTATTATGCTATTTATATGCATTTCTGGGGACATTTTGGCCAGTATGTCTATTCATAGATCTCTCTCATTCTCTGTCTCTTAAAGTTTTACTCCTGCCACCAAGTTGTCAAGCTTGGGATTCTTGCACTTGTACCCATTCTCATTACCTTACATAATGAAGAATTAATCCTCATTAGCCACTTCTCTGACCACTCAGGCAGAATACTTAGATCTTCCTGAAGTTCTCTACCATTGTTCTCGTTTCTTACTTTTTTACAATCTTTGCATCATCTGCAAGCATATTCATGAATGAATTTACAGACTCTGGTAGGTCATTTACATATACAAAGAAGAAAAGTGGCCCTAAAGCTGAACCCTGTGGAACTCCACTACTAACTAGTCTTCATTCAGACACTGAGTGCCTTACTCTAACTCTCTATCCCCTTCCTTCTAAGTATGTTTTTATCCATTATAAGACATTTCCATCTATTCTTGACATTGCTTGCAGCTTCTTAATACCTCACCCATGTGGGACATTGTCAAATGCTTTTTGGAAGTCTAGGAATATGCATCTGCCTAACCCTCTCTTTCCTGTAAGATTCGGCTTACCTAATCGTAAAATTCTTATAACTTTGTTACTGTTGATCTACCTTCTCTGAAGCCATTTTGTCTCACTGACAGAAAGTTGAAGGATTCCAAGTGAAGAGAGATATGTTTCCTCAGTAGTTTTTCCAAAGCTTTTCAAACTATGCTGATCAAGGAAACAGGTCTTTAATTTAGAGCTGTATCCCTACTTCCCTCTTTGAAGTAGGAATCATGTTCGCTTGTTTCCAGCATCTTAGAACCTCCCCTAACTCCAGTTACTTTTTAAATATGATACTTAGTGCTGCTGATATTGAATTTGCACATTTTTTAAGTACATGAGGGGATATATCATCAGAACCTGTAGCTTTATGGACATCTAACTCCATCAGCGCTTTCATACCTCTGTGGCTGTAAGGTTGATGTTAGCTCCTTGTTCAATTCATTGCAGATCTCTTCATCCGTGTCAGTGATGCTTCCATCTGCTCTCTTAAGCTTTAATACCTGCCCTTTTACCTTCAGTTTTCCTCTGATGAAGCTGTGGCAAAGTTTGGGATTTTCTTTAGCCTTCCTGGTGATGTCTCTTTCATAGTCTCACTCTGCTTTTCTTCTTTTACTTAGGTAATCATTTCTTGCTCTTTTATAGGTCTGCCAGGCATTTATGCTTTATCTCCTCTTATACCTTTTCCAGCATTTCTCTCTCCTCTCCTTAGCACTCTTACACTCATTATTATTGACCTATTTCTCTCTGGCATGAATAACCCTTATTTTGGTGGAAGGTATGCAACAATCTACTATCTTCCCATATTTCTCACAAAAGATGTCGTACATTTCTTGCACAGATTTGTTGTTAAATAAGGTCCTCCAGTCAATAATTGCAAAAAGCTCATTCATTTTGATGTAATCTCTTTTTGGATGATTTCTCCTCGTGTCCTCAGTGCCCCTACTCTCAGGCAAAACATCTTCAACAATATACTCCATCAAAAGCACACAGTGTTCACTCTTACCATTTGGTGATTCATACTCAATTTTTATCAATATCCAACACGTTATTTGTTGCCCTCGTTGTTTCCAGTACATGTTGGTGTAGGAATTTCCCTTGTACGCAATCTAGGAATCTTGCCTCGAATGAGTCCTCCCCACTGTGTGGATCAAGATTTATCCAATTTGCCTCTTTATGATTAAAGTCTCCCATAATCAAAATCCTACATTTTCTCTCACATGCAATGTCAACAACTGAGTTTGCGACTTCAATAGTACCTATATGACTCTCCTCATAAACTTCTAGCCTATGTTGGTTCTTTGGTGGGTTCTATACAACAGTTATTATAATGCTTTGTGACCCAGTATGTATGCAAGAAACAAGAAATTCCTCGAACTCATTTTCTATAGAAAAGTTTACTTCTTCAACCTTAATCCTTTCACACATGAGCAATGCTCTCAGATCTTTCAACCCTATATATTCTGAAGCCCTTAGAAAAAACTGTGACACTGTTTATGTCCTCACTCAACTTAGTCTCTGTAACTGCTACTATATCTGCCTTACTGTTGTGAATCCTATCTTTTAATACTGCTGCCTTACCAGCTAATCCATCAGCATTTGTGCATAATATTCCTAATGAGGCCCCATCCCCTGATCTTCTATCATTATCTTCTTTATTTCCCCTTTGTCTTTAAGAACTCTGAAATGAAAATATTTCTTCTATTCTGCATTACTTTCCTCATTTAAGCTTTGTCTCTTTCAACAGGTTTTTTCCCTTTCCATCTCTTCCTGCATTCTGTATCACCTAATGAACACTTTTTGAATCTTGGGGATCTTTTAGGCTTTTTTCCCTCATCAATATTTCTCTACATGTGTCCCCTCTCTCAAAGATTACTTTTGTTGGAGTTTGCTTTCCCTCCCTTGAATATTTACCTAGTTGGTGAATGTTAACAATATCCTCAGGTCCACATAATTCTCCAAGCTTTCTTATCAGGTGTAAAATCCTAGCTATATTTTCTTCAAGTCTCCCCTGCCATGTTGGCTCCTGGGATTTGCTTGTGCCTGAGATTACCACTGTCTTCTCTTTATCAAATGCCTGTTTAATCAGTGGATTCCCACTTTCCATCACAATATCGTTCATTTTTTCTAATACTGTATCTTAATAATCAACAGTCTGTATGTTTTCCAGTGCCACCACCTTCACAGCCTCTTTTAATGCCACATTTCCCTTTAGTGCATCAGAAAAGGAAGATTTCAAGGCATCATGTTCCATACTCAGCTCCTGCAACTCTTTTCTAAACTGTTCGATGTTGGCCTTAATCTGGACATTCCAAGCTGCAATCTCATCTCTCTCAGAAGAGAGAAGTGAACTAACATTTAATTCATTGAGGTTGTCATTCAGCTGTTTGTTACGATTTTCTTGCTTGGTTTCTAGTTCACCTTTTCCCCTTCCAGTTTGTTTATTCATTGTTTAGTTCTTATCTCTCTTGCCCTTGTGCTTTATTTGCTTCCTCCAAAATTCTTAGCTCCTCTCAGTGTTTCATTCTCTTCCATTTCTCTATCCATATTCCGAACTTCATCAAGGTTTATAACCAGTCTCTAATTCCTCGAATTCGGATTCGGTTTTACGTCACAAACTCCCTTTTCTACTAAGGGCTAGGACGGCTGCCTTCTTACGAAGGACTTGTTTTGGCAGATTTAATCATTACCCTAAGTGTATGCCCTTACTTACCTCAGTCCGTGACGGGGCGCGAACCTTAGACCTGCCGCCTCAGAGTCGCAGACGCTACCATTTTGCCACAGAGACTACATTGTCTCTAATTCCTCGACTTCTTGTTTCAATCTCTTAACAACCACTCCTCCTCCTGGTACATCCTCTGGAGACCCTCTACCACTCCTCTCCCGACCATTGGATGGGGGGGTTAGGGACAGAGATGGCCTCATTTTGATGTTTTCCCTATTGCAGAATATAGAGAGAAGAAAATAAAAGAGAGAGAAAAGTTTCTATTTACACTTCACACAGTATTTCTATATCTTCATATGAGTACTATTTAGTTATTCAGTTCATCTCTTTTCTAGTAACACATATAATAACTTAAAATTAACTTTGGTAAATTCAGAAGAAGAAAAAATGCAAAGCAAAACTCCACTTGAAGGAAAATTCGCATTTGTATCTCAGGAGACACCCACTTACTTCTGTTATAAATTCTTCTTAACTGATAAACTGGTCTTTCAGAAGAAAAACAAAAAATTAATTACTTGTCAATCAAGATGTGTTATCACAACGTATGTATGTATGTGTGCACGTATATACGTATGTTTGCATGTATGTATGTATGAGTGCATGCATGTATGTGTGTATTTATGTATGTTTGTATGCATATATGTGTGCAAGTATGTGAGTATGTGTGCATATGTGCATATATGTGTGCAAGTGTGCATGTATATATTTATACATATATGTATGAATATATATGTATGTATAAAAGTATCTATACATGCATATATGTATGTATGTATGTATGTATGTATGTATGTATGTATGTATGTATGTATGTATGTATGTATGTATGTATGTATGTATGTATGTATGTATGGTAGGTAGGTAGGTTGGTATGTATGTATGTATATATGTATGCATGCATGGATGTATGCATACTACCTACCTACCTACCTACCTACCTACCTATCCACATAAACACATACATACATACATACATACATACATACATACATACATACATACATACATACATACATACATACATACATACATACATACATACATACATACATACATACATACATACATACATACATACATACATACATACATACATACATACATACATACATACATACATACATGCATACATACATACATACATACATACATACATACATACATACATACATACATACATACAAGTGAATTTCCTACACTAACTTGTACTGGAACCAACGAGGGCAAGGGGTGGGGATGAGCCATCGCTACTTGATCTAATATTCACTAATAGCATGTTGGATATTGAAAAAATTGCGTATGAACCACCAACTGGAAAGAGTGACCACTGTGTGTTGTTGATGGAGTATATCATTGAAGATGTTCTGCCTGAGAGTAGAGGCACTGAGGACACGAGGAGGAACTATCTGAGAGGATATTACATCAAAATGAATGAGGTTTTTGCAATTATTGCCTGGAGGACTTTATTTAACAACAAATCTATACAAGAAATGTACGACAGCTTTTGTGAGAAATGTGGAAAGATAGTGGATTGCTGCATACCTGTCACCAAAGCAGGTGTAAGTCATGCCAGAGAGAATTTGTTTGATAATGAGTGTAAAAGACCTAAGGAGTGGAGAAACAATTGCTGGAAATGGTATAGGAGGAGAAAAATCATAAATGCCTGTCAGACCCATAAATGAAGAAGAAATGATTACCTAAGTAAAAGAAGAAAGGCAGAGAGAGACTATGAAATGAACATCTCCAGGAAGGCTAAACAAAATCCCAATCTTTTCCACAGCTTTATCAGAGGAAAACTGAATGTAAATGAACAGCTTTTATAGCTTAAGAGAGCGGATGGAAGCATCACTGAGATGGATGAAGAGATCTGCAAAGAATTGAACAAGGAGTTTCAGTCAGTATTTACAGTAGAAAATACCCCACCCCCTTAGATTGCAGAGATAAAAGCTCATGGGCCGGTATTGGAGAACATCATCCTTTCAGCCACAGAGGTATGCAAAGCACTAATGGAGTTAGATGTCCATAAAGCTACAGGTCCTGGTGAAATATTCCCTTATATACATAATAAATGCTCAAATTCAATATCAGCAGCACTTCTTTTTCTTTGTCTACATATTTTCCCACTTTTATGTGGGGGCGATGTTTCTGGACAGTTTTATCCATTTGTTTCTCTCCCATACCTCATCACCCAACAAACCTTTAGACCTCAGGTCGTCAATGATGCAATCCATCCAAAATCGCTTTGGTCTCCCCCTCCTTCTCCTATCCTGTATATCCATTTCCATCACCCTCCTCTCAAAATACTGTTTATCCTCCTAACGACATGACCATACCATCTTACTCTACTTTCGTGTATCTTATCTGATATTTTTCTAACTTTTGAGGTACCTCTAATTACCTCGTTTCTGATCTTATCGCTTCTTGTCACCCCATACATCCATCTCAACATCCTCATCTCTGCCACATCCAGTTTTTTTCTTGTGTCTTCATTATTGCCCATGTCTCTGCTCCATACATCATCGCAGGTCTCACAACTGTCTTATGCACTTTATCCCTCAACTTAATCCCTATTCTCCTGTTGCACAGCACCCCAGACACTTTCTTCCAGTTCTTCCATCCCGCTTGTATTCTATGGGTTATTTCTGACTCTAGGTCACCATCCTCTGCTACCGTTGATCCCAAATACTTGAACTTTTCAACTCTCTTCAACACCTCCCCCTGCAAATTGACCTCCCCATCCTCATCATCTCTCAACCTCAAGTACTCTTGTCTTCTTCCTGCTGATTTTCAGTCCTCTATCCTCCATCACTCGTCTCCACTCCTCAAGCTTCTCCTCCACTACCTCTCGTCTGTTGCTACCCAGTATAATGTCATCTGCAAAGAGCATACACCATGGTGACTGATCTCTAATATCCTGGGTTACTACATCCAAGACCAGATCAAATAGATATGGACTCAAAGCAGACCCTTGATGAAGACCAGCATTTACTGAAAGACTTTTCGTCAAGCCCACACTGCTCTTAACATTTACCTCTGCCCTCTCATACATATCTTGGATGAATCTTACATATTTCTCGGGGACTCCCTTTTCTCTAATACACCTCCAAAATTCTATATAATCGATGGAGTCAGGGGACATTCCTAGATGCTGGAAACAATCAAGCGTGATACCAATCTTTGAAAAGGGAAGGAGTGATACGGCTCTATAGACCTGTTTCCTTGACCAGCAAAATTTGCAAAGTTATGGAGAAACTACTATGGAAACATATCTCTTTTCACTTGGAATTCTTCAACTTTTTGTTAGTGAGACTACATGGCTTTAGAGAAGATAGATCAACAGAAACAAACTTATTAGAATTTTATGATGAGGTAAGTCGAAACTTACAGGAAAGAGAGGGCTGGGCAGATTGTATATTCCTAGACTTCCAGAAAGCATTTGACACTGTTCCACACGGGAGAATTATTAAGAAGATACAAGCAATGGCAAGAATAGGTGGAAATGTCTTGGTATGGATAAAAACATACTTAGAAGGAAGGGAACAGAGGGTTAAAGTAAGACACTCAATGTCTGAATAGAGAAGAGTTAATAGTGGAGTTCCACAGGGTTCAGTTTTAGGGCCACTTTTGTTCCTTGTATATGCAAATGACCTACCAGAGTCTGTAAATTCATTAATGAATATGTTTGCATATTATGCAAAGATTGTGAAAAAAGTATGAAATGAGAACAATGGTAGAGAACTTCAGGAAGATCTAAATAGTCTACCTGAATGGTAAAAAAAGTGGCTAATGAAATTCAATGCTACAATATGAAAGGTAATGAGAATGAGTACAATTGTATGAAGGCCCAAGATTGACTACTCGGTGTCAGGAGTAGAACTTGAAGAGACAGAGATTGAGAGAGATCTGGGAGTAAGCATACTAGCCGATTTGTCTCCAGAAATGTATATAATTGGCATAGTAAGGACAGCATATGGTTTCTTAGCAAATGTAAAGGTAGCCTTCAGTCACATGGACAAGGAAATGTTCAGACATATCTATGTAACTTATGTGTGGCCAAAGCTTGAGGGAAATAGACTTACCATCACTCGAAGCTAGATGCATAAGGGGGGATAAGGTGACGGTTTTTAAATCCTTCATGGTTTTGACAGAGTGGATAGGGAGCGATATTTTGATAAGCTAGCACTAGAACTAGAGGTCATAGTTTAAAGCTTCAAAAGAACACATCTTTGCTGGATGTAAGGACGTACTTTATTGTGTAAGAGTAGTTGATAATCGGAATTCACTAAGCGAGGAGGTAATTACTGCTAACTCAATCCCTAGTTTTAAGGACAAGTATAATAAGTATCACTAAGTACAAAATGGATCCGACCAGGAGAAGGAAGGTTACGAGCTTGGGGCTCTTTCCCGCAGGCAAAATTAGGTAATTACACTTATGTAAATACACACACACACGTGCACACACACATTTACACACACACACACACACACACACACACACACACACACACACACACACACACACACACACGGAAATGCTCCTCTTAAATTTTTAATTGTTTCGAGTGACTAAGTGCTTAGTGGAAAACTTTACCATAATTTCCCTAAATCTGAAATCCTGCAGAGTATTGTGAGTACAGAACTTATATTTGTTGTAAGACGAGACTGTTCATATTAAAGGAAAAAAAATTGAGAACATTTTCGTGAGCAGAGAGAGAGAAGCTGCCGTCCAGTTCTGCCTTGAGGGAAATCTAGAAGAGTTGCCAGAGGTGGAGCCATCACATCACATTACCTAATTTTTTGTGTAAACTGGGGAAAGCTCTTAAGCCGTTTACCTGATCCTGTGGTTCTATATATTGTTAAAATCAGTATTCTTCCCATTTATATTAACTTGTTAGTTAGTTTGATACACGAAATAATTGAATAATAAAAGAAAAAAAATTTCCAAATATCCACCTGTCAACAGTACTGAGTTAAGTTGCCAAGTAGTACAGCAGTCTTATTTTCTTCATTTTTTTGCTTTTCTTTTAGCTTTCTCTTTTACTATTTTTTTTTATTTTGTATATATATTGAGTTAAATGTAAAGTCTAATCCCGTGATAACATATCTTGGTTAGCAAGTCAGTTTATCAGTTAGGAAGAATATATAGCAGAAACAGGTGGGTGCCACCTCAAACACAAATTCGAATTTTCCTTCAGGTTTGACTTTTGTTTTTCTTTTTCTTTTTATACTTAAATTACCATGGTCAAGTTTTTAAGTTAAGATGTGTGTTACCAGAAAAGAGACAAACTGAGTCACTAAATAGCACTTATATGGAGATATAAAAATTCTGTGTGAAGCTCAATTAAAAGTTTTTCTCTTTTCTTTTTTTTCCTCTTTCTCGTCTTCTTTCTATATTCTGTGAGAGGGAGAACATAAAAATGAGGCCATCTCTGTCCCAAACCTCTCCCACCCATGGGTCGGGAGAAGGGGTAGTCATCAGGGGACTTAAACAGAGAATCAAGAAGTTAGAGGAAATGGTTGTAAGCCTTGATGATAAAATTCGGAATATGGATGGAGAAATGAAAGAGAATGAAACACTCAGAGAACAAATAAGATCTTTGGAGGAAGCAAATAAAGCACAAGGGCAGGAGAGAAAGGAACTAGAAAAAAGAATAAAGAAGCTGGAAGGGGAAAAGAGTCAACTAGAATCTAGAATTTCTAAACAAGAAGATAAAAACAAACAGCTGAATGACAACCTAAAGGAATTAGATGTTAGTTCACTGCTCTCTTCTGAGAGAGACGAGATTGCTGCTTGGAATGTCCAGATTAAGGAAAACATTGAACAGTTCAGAAAAGAGTTCCAGGAGCTGAATATGGAAAATGATGCCATGAAAACGTCCTTTGCTGATGCACTAAAGGGGAATGTGGCAGTAAAAGAGGCTGTAAAGGTGGTGGCACTGGAAAACATACAAACAGTTGACTATAAAGAGACAGTAATCGAAAAAATGAAAGACGTTGTGATGGAAAGGGCAAACCCACTCATCAGACAGGCACTTGATAAGGAGAAGACAGTGGTAATCTCAGGCATAGGTGAATCCCGGGAGCCAACATGGCAGGGGAGACTTGAAGAAAATAAAGCTAGGGTTGTAGACCTGATAAGAAAGCTTGGAGTAGTATGTGGTCCTGAGGATATTGTAAACATACACCAACTAGGTAAATATTCGAGGGAAGAAAAGCCGAGACCAACAAAAGTAACCTTTGAGAGAGGAGAAACATGTAGGGAAATATTGTTGAGAAAAAAAAGTCTAAAAGACCTTCAAGAATGCAAAGAAGTGTTCATTAGACGATACAGAACACAGGAAGAGATGGGAAAGATCAAAAACTTGTTGCAAGAGGCAAGAAGGTTAAATGATGAGAGAAATGAAGAAGAGAAGAAAAATTTTCGTTACAGAATACTTCCAGACAAAGGGGAGATAAAGAAGATAATGACAGAAGATCAGGGTATGGGGCCTCATTAAGATTGTTATACACAAATGCTGATGGATTAGCTGGTAAGGCAGTAGAATTAAAAGATAGGATTCACAACAGTAAGGCAGATATAGTAGCAATTACAGAGACTAAGTTGAGTGAGGACATAAACAGTGTCACAGTTTTTCCTAAGGGTTTCAGAATACTAAGGGTTGAAAGATCTGAGAGGACTGGTGGAGGGATAGCACTGCTCATAAGTGAGAGGATTCAAGTTGAAGAAATAAACTTGGCTATAGAAAGTGAGTTCAGGGAATTTCTTGTTGCTCGCATAAATACTGGGTCAGAGAACATTATAATAACTGTTGCATACAACCCACCAAGGAACCAAAATAGGCTTGAAATTTATGAGGAAAGTCATATAGGTACTATTGAAGTCATAAACTCAGTTGTTAACATGGCACGGGAGAAAAAATGTAGGATTTTGATTATGGGAGACTTTAATCATAAAGAGATAGATTGGATAAATCTTGACCCACACAGTGGTGAGGACTCATTCGGGGCAAGATTCCTAGATTGCGTACAAGGGAATTTCCTACACCAACATGTAATGGAACCAACAAGAGCCAGGGGTGGGGATGAGCCATCACTACTTGATCTAGTGTTCACAGATAATGTGTTGGATATTGAAAATATTGAGTATGAACCACCAATTGGAAAGAGTGACCACTGTGTGTTGTTGATGGAGTATATCATTGAAGATATTCTTCCTGAGAGTAGAGGCACTGAGGACATGAGGAGGAACTATCCGAAAGGAGATTACATCGAAATGAATGAGCTTTTTGCAGTTATTGACTGGAGAACCTTATTTTACAACAAATCTGTACAAGAAATGTATGACATCTTTTGTGAGAAATATGGGAAGATAGTAGATTGCTGCATACCTGTCACCAAAGTAGGTGTAATTCATGCCAGAGAGAAATGGTTCGATAATGGGTGTAAAAGAGCTAAGGAGTGGAGAGACAAATGCTGGAAAAGGTATAGGAGGAGAAAAAACATAAATGCCTGGCAAGCCTACAAAAGAGCAAGAAATGACTACCTAAGTAAAAGGAGAGAGGCAGAGAGAGATTATGAGAGGGACATCACCAGGAAGGCTAAAGAAAATCCCAAGCTTTTCCACAGGTTTATCAGAGGAAAACTGAAGGTAAAAGAACAGGTTTTAAGGCTAAAGAGAGCGGATGGAAGCATCACTGAGACGGACGAAGAGATCTGCAAAGAATTGAACAAGGAGTTTCAGTCAGTATTTACAGTAGAAAATACCCCACCCCCTCAGATTGCAGTGATAGAAGCTCAAGGGCCGGTATTAGAGAACATCAACCTTACAGCCACAGAGGTATGCAAAGCGCTGATGGATTTAGATGTTCATAAAGCTACAGGTCCCGATGACATATCCCCTCATGTGCTTAAAAAATGCGCAAACACAATATCAGTGGCACTAAGTATCATATTTAAGGAGTCACTGGAGTCGGGGGAGATTCCAAGATGCTGGAAACAAGCAAATGTGATACCTATCTTCAAAAAGGGAAGGAGGGATACGGCTCTGAACTATAGACCAGTTTCCTTGACCAGCATAGTTTGCAAAGTTATGGAGAAACTACTAAGGAAACATATCTCTCTTCACTTGGAATCCTTCAACTTTTTGTCAGTGAGGCAACATGGCTTCAGAGAAGGTAGATCAACAGTAACAAACTTATTAGAATTTTATGATGAGGTAAGCCAAATCTTACAGGAAAGAGAGGGCTGGGCAGATTGCATATTTCTAGACTTCCAGAAAGCGCTTGACACTGTTCCACATGGGAGACTTATTAGGAAGCTGCAATCAATGGCTAGAATAGGTGGAAATGTTTTGGAATGGATAAAAACTTACTTAGAAGGAAGGGAACAGAGGGTTAGAGTAAGACACTCAGTGTCTGAATGGAGAAGAGCTAGTAGTGGAGTTCCACAGGGTTCAGTTTTGGGGCCACTTTTGTTCCTTGTATATGTAAATGACCTACCAGAGTCTGTAAATTCATTCATGAATACGTTTGCAGATGATGCAAAGATTGTGAAGAAAGTAAAAAACGAGAACAATGGTAGAGAACTTCAGGAGGATCTAAATAATCTGCATGAGTGGTCAGAAAAGTGGCTAATGAAATACAATACCTCAAAATGTAAGGTAATGAGAATGGGTACAAGTGCAAGAAGGCCCAAGCTTGACTACTCGGTGGCTGGAGTACAGCTTCAAGAGACAGAAAATGAGAGAGATCTGGGAGTAAACATACTGGCAGATTTGTCTCCAGAAATACATATAAATGGCGTAGTAAGGGCAGCATATACATTCTTATCAAATGTAAGGGTAGCCTTCAGGCACATGGACAAGGAAATGTTCAGAAATATTTATGTAACCTATGTGAGGCCAAAACTCGAATATGCAGCCCCCTTTTGGAATCCGCACTTGAAAAAGCACATAGCTAAGCTTGAAAAAGTTCAAAGACATGCCACAAAACTGGTGCCAGAAATACGCAATCTCAGTTATGATGAGAGGCTGAGGGAATTAGACTTGCCATCACTCGAAGCTAGAAGAGTAAGGGGGGATATGGTGACAGTCTTTAAATTCCTTCATGGTTATGATAGAGTGGATAGGGATCGATATTTCGATATGGCTGGCTCTAGAACTAGAGGTCATAGTTTGAAGCTTCGTAAGAAAACTTCTTTGCAGGATGTAAGGAAATACTTTTTCAGTGTAAGAGTAGTTGATAATTGGAATTGGCTAAGCGAGGAGGTAGTTAATGCTATCTCAATCCATAGTTTTAAGGACAGGTACGATAAGTATCACTAAGTCTAAACTGGAACCGATGAGGAGACGGGAAGATACGAGCTTTGGGCTCTTTCCCGTAAACACAATTAGGTAATCACAATTAGGTAATCACAGTTATGGAGAAACTACTAAGGAAACATATCTATCTTCACTTGGAATCCTTCAACTTTTTGTCAGTGAGGTAACATGGCTTCAGAGAAGGTAGATCAACAGTAACAAACTTATTAGAATTTTATGATGAGGTAAGCCAAATCTTACAGGAAAGAGATGGCTGGGCAGATTGCATATTCCTAGACTTCCAGAAAGCGTTTGACACTGTTCCACATGGGAGACTTATTAGGAAGCTGCAATCAATGGCTAGAATAGGTGGAAATGTTTTGGAATGGATAAAAACTTACTTAGAAGGAAGGGAACAGAGGGTTAGAGTAAGACAGTCAGTGTCTGAATGGAGAAGAGTTAGTAGTGGAGTTCCACAGGGTTCAGTTTTAGGGCCACTTTTGTTCCTTGTATATGTAAATGACCTACCAGAGTCTGTAAATTCATTCATGAATATGTTTGCAGATGATGCAAAGATTGTGAAGAAAGTAAAAAACGAGAACAATGGTAGAGAACTTCAGGAGGATCTAAATAATCTGCATGAGTGGTCAGAGAAGTGGCTAATGAAATTCAATACTTCAAAATGTAAGGTAATGAGAATGGGTACAAGTGCAAGAAGGCCCAAGCTTGACTACTCGGTGGCTGGAGTACAACTTCAAGAGACAGAAAATGAGAGAGATCTAGGAGTAAACATACTGGCAGATTTGTCTCCAGAAATACATATAAATGGCATAGTAAGGGCAGCATATGCATTCTTATCAAATGTAAGGGTAGCCTTCAGGCACATGGACAAGGAAATGTTCAGAAATATTTATGCAACCTATTTGAGGCCAAAACTCGAATATGCAGCCCCCTTTTGGAATCCGCACTTGAAAAAGCACATAGCTAAGCTTGAAAAAGTTCAAAGACATGCCACGAAACTGGTGCCAGAAATACGCAATCTCAGTTATGATGAGAGGCTGAGGGAATTAGACTTATCATCACTCGAAGCTAGAATGGTGAGGGGGGATATGGTGACAGTCTTTAAATTCCTTCATGGTTATGATAGAGTGGATAGGGATCGATATTTTGATATGGCTGGCTCTAGAACTAGAGGTCATAGTTTGAAGCTTTGTAAGAAAACTTCTTTGCAGGATGTAAGGAAATACTTTTTCAGTGTAAGAGTAGTTGATAATTGGAATTGGCTAAGCGAGGAGGTAGTTAATGCTATCTCAATCCATAGTTTTAAGGACAGGTATGATAAGTATCACTAGGTATAAAATGGAACCGATCAGGAGACGGGAAGATACGAGCTTTGGGCTCTTTCCCGTAAACACAATTAGGTAATCACACATACATATATATATATATATATATATATATATATATATATATATATATATATATATATATATATATATATATATATATATATATATATATATATATATATATATATATATATATATATATTGATAACACTGAACTGTTAACATGCAGTCTAAAATGGTAGGAAAAGCCTATTAAATAAAACAGCGAATATATATATATATATATATATATATATATATATATATATATATATATATATATATATATATATATATATATATATATATATATATATATATATATATATATATATATATATATATATATATATATATATAAAGTACTTATCAATTTCGTGACCTTAACTGGCCACCTTCTCAAAGTACAATGGCAAGAGATACAGCTAGCAAAAAAAAATTAAAAAACAATAAAAAAGGAGACAAAAAGCCCGCCTAGGGTACAATTACATGGGATAAAGAGATATCAATCTTAAATGCCCGCCATGGTTAGTCGGTAATCCCCACAAACTGGCAGCAAAAGGAATTAAAATCCATTCTTGACTAAATTGTATTAAAAAAGATTCTTAATATTAGTATTTAAATATATATATATATATATATATATATATATATATATATATATATATATATATATATATATATATATATATATATATATATATATATATATATATATATATATATATATATATATATATATATATATATATATATATATATATATATATATATATATATATATATATATATATATATATATATATATATATATATATATATATATATATATATATATATATATATATATATATATATATATATATATATATATATATATATATATATATATATATATATATATATATATATATATATATACAGGTATACCTCACCTAACGTCGTTAATTGGTTCCAGGAGAGACTTCTTAAGTCGAAAAATGACTTAAATCGAATTAGCTTGTCTCTAGGCTAGCCTAGATATACAGATTTACTGTAGTAGTAGTATAGTTAGGTGGGATATGCCTTTTGCAACGGCTCCCAAGTCTTGGTTTTGCTTTGCTAAATTGTTTGTTCAGTTTTTATTATTTGATTTCTTTTTCTACAAATTCTTTTTATAATTTTTTTCTTTCTTTCAAGTCTTTTTCACTACAATATCTAAATAACAATATATTAGCAAGTATTTATAGTTTCTTTTCTATATATGGTTGTCTAAAATAAAATATTCTGTTCTTATTTGTGCATATGCTTCACAAAATAGTAGAAAATGTTCCAGGCTCTCTTCACATTGTTCACACGTTGGGCAGGTAGTATCTTTATTTTTAAATTTATGTATAGTAAGCAAACTAATGAACTCTATTATGCCGTTGACAACAGGCTTAGCATGGTGGTCAGTGTTGCCAGATAAAGCAGATGTTTTTATTTTCAAATGTATGGTACATTTTAAGATATATATTAATTACAAGATGGTAGCACTGTAATTTAAATAAAAATGTACTTCATCTTTAAGATACTTGAAATAACTTACCAGCTTACATGTATGTTTTTTATATTTATCATTTCTCTCATTTATGTATTCTGGCAACACTGATGGTGGCAGTGAGGAAGAGGCTGCATACGTTTTGTAACTTTTTCGTATCAGCTGATGCACCCTCACATGCTATTCCCCTAACTATATTATATTAAAAATGACTTTGCTGTCTGTTCTTAATGCTTTTATTTAATTTTCTTCATAATATCCGATTGCATTAAGCGGTAGAAGAGGAGTAGGATGCGGTATAACGAACCAGTGCTGCCAGGTCAAGCTGTCAAAAATTCCCTAGATTCGCTTACAAAATTTCCCTATTTTGCTCAAAATATCCCCGTTATAGATTCATATACAAGGCTATATATATTTCAATTTCTTCATCTCAATTACCACACAGTAAAAATATAAAGAATTAGAATAATAATAGCTGGTTCTCCAGAATTTCCCTAGATTTTCCCTCTTTCTTTTTTGGATTTTCCCTAGATTTTAGTTTTAGTGAAGTTTCAAGTTTCTTCCATGTTTCCCTGTACCCACCTGAATTTCCCTAAAACAAGGAAATTTCCCTGTACCAGGCAGCTTATGAACGAACCTCTATCGGCAAACATTTTGCTACTTCCGATCAGCTGATGCACCCTCACACGCTATTTCCCTGACAATATTATATTGAAAATAACTTTGCTGTTTGTTCTTAATGCTTATTTTTCAATTAGGTGCCATGGGGGCAAAATATAAGGTCACAAATGAATGAGAATAAGAGTAGCCGATAAACAGACATATACCATGCATAAACTAATAAATTCAAAACAATAGCGGTTTTGCGGGAATGACGAGTGACGACGCCTAACGGTAGATGTTGGAACTACTGTACGTATTTTAATAAGGTTTTATATGTTTTTATACTTATTTATTGTACAATCACATGATTTTATGTGCTTTTGTTTTGATTTATAGCAATGGGATCCATATCCTCGAACAAAGAAAGTCCTTTTCGATAAATGCAAATGCCTGATGCATTCTTATTCTTATTCGTATTCTTATTCTTATTCATATTTTTATTCTTATTCTTATTCTTATTCATATTATTATTATTATTATTATTATTATTATTATTATTATTATTATTATTATTATTATTATGACGAGTGACAATGCCTAGCGGTAGATATTGGAACTACTGTACGTGTTTTAATAAGATTTTAAATGCTTTTATTCTTACTTATTGCACAATAACATGATTTTATGTGCTTTTGTTTTTATTTATTGTACAGTAACATGATTTCATATGCTGTTAATGGTTTTCTAGTGATATTATGATTCCAATATTTGTAGCGGACAGACGTAAAGTTCATTATAATGACAAACGTTATTTTTATTTGTTTTTTAATTTTTCCATATATTTTTTTGAAAACCGACGTATAATCGAGAACGACTAAACTCGAAACGACTTAAGCCGAGGTATACCTGTATATATATATATATATATATATATATATATATATATATATATATATATATATATATATATATATATATATATATATATATATATATATATATATATATATATATATATATATATGTGTGTGTGTGTGTGTGTGTGTGTGTGTGTGTGTGTGTGTGTGTGTGTGTGTGTGTGTGTGTGTGTGTGTGTGTGGTGAACACTCTAGTCCTTTACTGGCTCAAGCTAAAGAACTAGGCAACATGTATCCGAGACTCCGCTCCCTCTCTTAGAAGCAATACACCCTGCATACTAATTTTTAGGGAGTCAAATATCTCAAAAATATTTTGAGGGCATTAGGTTATATATCTTCTAAGAATAGCCTAGGAATCTTTAGTATTTAATGGACTGTATTTAATTTTTAGGGATCTGGTGAGCATACCAAAAAACGTTAGGCTAGCCTGTGATAATCATAAAAATTGAAATTTACACAATATGGTAGGTCTTGCCTAGAAAAATCCAAATATATAAAATGAATGGTGTATGCTACTTACACTAGGCTACCGGAATAAAAATTACACATTATATAAAAAATATCATATAATGTAATAGAAAACAATTTATAATTGGCATACAAAAATACAAATAAATAACAACTTGGATTATATATCAAATGACACTTTGTCCTTCAAAAATATATTGTTGCAAATATATAAAAAGGTATTTAACAGCATAAATGCAGCAAGGCTAAGGAAAACTTGAAATCATATAACATTTTTTCACAATAAACCACTGTCGCCTAGGTCTAGTGTTCCTTTCTAGACTACAAAACATAGAATTATCAACTGAGCCATAATCACAATATTTGGCACACTTATGTAGGCCACAAAATCAACACGATCAAATGTCATAGATTACTGAAAATATTAGTGACACCCAAAACACAGTGCAACAGAAGCATCCCAGCTCGAGTAGGATAGGATAGCATTGAGGCCTAGTCTGGAGAAGATAGGCCAGGATAGCCTATTGTTCACATGATAGCCTCGGGTATTGTTTCTTTACCTTATATACATATATCAGACGGTATACATCAACACTCTACGTTGTCACCTTGTATTGTAACTTATGTCACCTTATATTGTAACTTATTAAACTTATCCTGATAGGTGATGGGTAGATCTAAGCTGGTATTTCACAGCTTTAGTGATTTTTCTCTTTGGCCATGACTCTTTCTCAGAGCCAGGGAAAAAAGCGGCAAACTCTCCACCTGTAAACAAGAGTGTATCAGTGTTCGAAAAGGTTTCAAATGACTTAAGAAATATTCCTTGATAACTTATTTATCATTATCTTACCAAGCTAGAAACTGTTAAATCTGCGTGTCTCCCTTACAGTAAACTACTGAAATCTAAACATTTTATAAATACAAAATAAAGATACATATAATATTCAGTGACGAAGTCATGAACAAAATACGAACAACAAAATTCAGCGTCTGCATACAAATAAGTAGTAGAATTTTGTTTTTTTTATTAAAATTAGATAATAAGAGCAAGGGAGTCACAGCTTACAAAAATAGAAAATTAAATATATATATAAACAAGCAAATGTACATCTCTGAAACCAGTTTTATTTATTTTCATTGGGATGGAGAAAGCACAAACAAAACCAAATGTTCTCTATGATGTCATACCTGTTGGCCTGAACTTTTCAGGATACTCTCCCCAACAAAGGTTAGGTCATTAATGGAATACAGTGATGCACATTCCCTTGATAATACAAGCAATATTGATAATCCTAGCTAATTCATCTAAAAATTATAAGTACAAAACATTGAAAATAGCATAAATAAATTTACAAAACATGCAATTATCAAGCAACTACTAGTGGTATATCAACTGAAAATAAACTACAAAAAATCTTTTTCTATTAATACTTTCCGTTTTTCATTAGCACTAATTGCAGCCTTTCTAAGTGGCCTCTGCCTGAGAGGCAGTTCACTTTCTGTTTATGAATCTGTAACTGGGATTTTCTCCTCAGCAGTAATTTCCAAAGGAACAATCTTAGTGAGTGAACGTTCATACAGTGCAATTTTAACCATTACTTGACAACTTCTCACTTGCCCATCATGCCCATAAAATAGTTTAACTACTCGTCCTATGGGCCACAAATTACGGTGAGCATTGTCTAGATCTACCAGAACTATATCCCCAGTTTTGAGAGGACATTCAATAAAATCTTCTTTATTACCATAATGTCTTTCTCTTAATGAAGTTAAATACAGATTGACCCATACTTTAGTAATCTTTTTCAATACTGCTGAAAGAACTGAGTACTGAACTCTAAGTTGGTCATTTTCTAAATAAGGAATGTCCCCATCCACAAACTCATCCAGAGGGGGTTCTACTACAATGTTTCTCCCATAAACCAGATGATTGGGAGTTAAGCATTCACTATCAGGAGAATCTGAAATGTAAGTTAAAGGTCTGGAATTTACAATAGTACTTATCTCACACAAGACTGTTTGTAACTCAATAAAATTAAGTTTTTTATGACAGACTTGTTCAAAGAGGTTTTTACTACCCCTATCAACCGTTCATAAAATCCGCCCTCCCATGGCGAACGCTAGGTTATGAATTTCCATTTAAGATACAAACCTTTCAAATGATCTAAAACCTCTGGTTCATCACTAATTCGTGTAAGAAAATTTTCACACCCTTGAAAATTTGTACCATGATCACTAATGATCATCTCTGGAACAGAATGGAATACACAAAAACGTTTAAAAGCAAGAAGGAATTCAGAGTTGGTCAAAGCATGGAGAAGCTCTAAATGCACGACTCAAGTGGTAGTGCAGGTAAATTAGCATACATAGACCTTACTACGTGTAGGTACTTCCTCATCAGTATCTTGTTCATAAATTTCATAAGCGCCGGTCATGTCGACACTAACACAGTGGAATGGCCTACTAAATGTCACCCTTTCAACAGGTAAGGGAGGTACTGAGGGTAGTGTAAGAAGAACACGAAGCAATTTCCTACAATGCATGCAAGAATGAACGACAGTTTTGATGTGTCGTCTTGCTTGGGGCAACCAAACATTTTCTCTCAATTGCATAATGACAGTGTTAACACCAGCATGGTGATTTTGTTCATGACACTGTTGAATTAACAATTTAGTTAAGGCACTCTTTGGGGGTAGGAGGGTAGGTCTTTTCATGCTATCTGACATTGATGCATTTTTCAAACGTCCACATGTCCTTATCAAGTTATTAGAATCTAGATATAAACCAAGTTGATTTAAAAAATTGACTATGTCACATTACACATGGTACGAAATACCATCACTTAGATACTGTAACAGTGTAGGATAATGCTCTTGCTGAGCAAACTTAGCTAATAAATGTAATGGTGACAATGATACAGTAACTTTTCTCTTAAAACTCTGAACAAAAATTTATCACAATCTGAATAATTCTTACAATCTTAGGTAGAGATGAATACTGAGATACGTCCAAACAGGGAACGACTGGTTCTACTGCAATTGGCTCAACTAAAAGTTCACTAACAGCAACATTTTCTATCTCAAGGTCAGGTTGATGAGGATAGTCTGAGAGATTAGTAATCCAATCAGGGCCAAACATCCATAAACTAGAGTTACAAAATTGACTGAAAGTGATTCCCCGAGTAAGTATATCTGCAGGGTTGTCTTTGGTGGGAACATAACTAATTTTCCAATTTCTCTCTCTGATCTCGCTAACACGATTGCGCACATACACATCAGCACTTTTGTTATTAATAACCCATGATATGGACACTAGACTGTCTGACCATAAGGTGCAAGAAACAAACCCGAGACTACTAACTTGTATTAAAGAGGAGGCAAATTTACTAGCAAAATTCAAGGCTGTGATCTCCAGCTTAGGGATAGTAAGTTCCTTGACAGGAGCTACTCTAGATTTTGATAATATCAAACATGATGTCTGAGATTCCATACAAACTGTGTAGGCAGTAAAACCATACGCTCTCTTGGAAGCATCTGAAAACACATATAATTCACATTTATCTGGTATAATTGCAAAGCGTGGAAAATTCAAATTATTAGCCCTAGAAATATTTTTGCATATTTCATAAAATTCAACACACAACTCCCTTTCAAGAGGAGTGTCCCAAGAAAGTTTCAAGCTCTATAGCTTTTGGATAAAAATCTTAGCTCTAATGATTAATGGATTAGTAAATCCTAAAGGATCAAACAAGGAAGAAACCAATGATACCACCTTTCTTTTACTAAGACATTCATGCCTTGGTGAGCTCTGTGGATCATTGAATAAAAGACATTACCCTGTTCAAG
The DNA here is from genome assembly GCA_037179515.1 of Halocaridina rubra. Taxonomy (NCBI): domain Eukaryota; kingdom Metazoa; phylum Arthropoda; class Malacostraca; order Decapoda; family Atyidae; genus Halocaridina; species Halocaridina rubra. The sequence continues at coordinate 45,532 of JAXCGZ010013305.1, read as the reverse complement.
ATACTGTTCAATCTGACTACTAGGTTTAAGAGAGAGGACATCATTTACAATATTCCATTTTAAGCTAAGAACATTAACACTTTGCTCTGAGAAATCTGCATCAATTGACGAGTTGAACTGAGAAACATCGCTAATCCATGTCTGAAGTGGCATATTTGCATCTAAAAGAATTTCATTATTAATGGGGTATTCATTAAACATTTGTTCTCCAGAATTGTAGGTGCGGAAAAAGTTATCCACATAAAAATTAGGTATAAGATGTTCAGCCAAAGGATTGGTGTGAGTCTGTAAGTGATGAATAAGAGTACATTGCAACAGGAATGGGCTACATGTTGCACCAAATAAAACTACTTTAAAACGATATGTATCTACTTCCTGTAGGGTAGAGTGTCTAAACCAAAGAAATTTGATAAAATCACGATGATTTTCATTAATTCCAATTCTGAGAAAGGCTTTCGAAATGTCTGATATATAAGCAAAGGGGTTAGTTCGAAAACCTATTAGGTGATCCATGAGTTTGCTGGTCAATGATGGACCAGTAAGCAAACAAGAATTCAATGATAATTCTTCTGATGACTGACGACTGGATGCATTAAATACAATGCGTAGGGGAGTGGTAGAGGAATCTTTCCGAACTCCATGGTATGGAAGATTATGACCATGTAACTGTTCATTTGCTGGTTCTATAAAATTACGAGAAAGATATTTAGAGAATATACAATTATATTGTTCAAACAGCTTTGGGTTGTGCTCCATGACACGTTTGAGAGACATGAGTTGTCCGAATGCTTTCCGATAGCCTAAAGATGGACGCAGCAAGTCTGACTTAAAAGGTAAATCTACAGAGTATTGATGTGTGCCTACATCATACTGTATACTGGAATCAAACTTCTCTAACGTCAATTTCTCCTCTGGAGAATAAGTCTCAGGAACAATACCTATTGTATCCAGTTTTCATAGATTGGAAATCTGGTCGAACTCTGTTTCTATAACAGGTGTACATATATGCACACATACTGTATGACACATATGCATAGACTGATCAGTATGATCCACCAACTGAGAAGCCCATGGAGGTAACGGTCCAAAAATTATTGACCCAGCACTACAGGAAAGTAGTTGTACGTTAGCACACTTGTGTTTAGAGCTGGCAAACTTACCATAATTATCTGCCCCAATTATTAACCCAATACCTGTTACAACATCATTCTTATAATCATCGGCAAGTTTAATGCTGTGAGATCGTAATATGTTGGCAACGCTAACAAGACCTGGGGTATGTATGCAAGTGTTTACACTGTTGTGGGTGAGTGCTGGAAGTGTCACACGGGTACGACCCAAGCAAACTTGAACTTTTACTACATCGCAATACAAATATTTAACTTCGCTATCAAAAGGAGTAACAGATAAAGCAACATGATCTATAACAGGTAATTTAAGTTCATCAGCAAGAGTTCTCTGAATGAAAGTGTGTTGTGAACCTATGTCAAGAAAACCACGTGTGAGTCTTCGCAAACCACCACCAGACAGTTGTAAGGTTGCTGTAGGTAGTGCAGTAGCTAACAATGAATGAGAAGAAATTGTGTTGAGAGTATGTACAGTTGTATTAGTAAAACAAGCTTGAGCATTTGAGTTAGGTTCGTAAAAAAGATACAGTACCTACATTTTGTGATGCTCGAGGTGAGGTAGGTATTTGTGTATTTCTTTCAAACATGGAAGACCCTGATTTGCTCCCTACCATAGCATTGGAACTCAAATTACTATTTGCATTAAAACCGGGTGAAATTGAAGTTACAGGGCGTGTAGGATTCTGTGGTTTTTGACAAAGTTTAATGCACATAAAAGTATGATGAGTATTTGAGCTACAATTACGACATTCAAATTTTCTACTACAATCACTGGCTCTGTGTCCAGATTTTAAACAAATAAAACAAAGGTTAAGCACTCTTACTCAATTTCGTCTACTGTCAAAAATTGGATAATCTGTACAGTGTTTAGAACTGTGATTTTTGCCACAAAAAACACAAGAAACAGTTTGGTTTGATGTACCAGACTGTGTATTTATAACAACAGACTAAATTGATTGTTCAGGATTGCATAACTTAGTATGTTGACTCTTTTTTACCTTTTGTAATGACTTATTTTTCTTATTAGACTGTGGATCAGATTCAACTACAACCTCGGAAACAACCTCAGCTTTGCGGCTACCACTTTGAGGTTGCATTTTACACAATTCCATAAGCTCTGTTATCTCTAAAAATCCATCCGACAACTGCTCATATGTAAATTTTGTGCACTTACAGCGGTTTGCCAATGCACGGTAAGTTTTTCCAGGCAATTTACTAACTAGAGTTTCTAAAAGGAAATTATTATCAGCATACTGAGGTTCCAAATTAACCAACAGTAGAACTTGTTTTTCATATGCTAATTTAAGCTCTAGAAGGTCGTCATGTTGATGGCGTGGTACTGGCAAATTCTGTATTTCTCTTGCAAGCTGCGAAACCAATCTTTCTGATCTACCAAACTGGTTTTTCAAAAGTTGTATTGCAGCTTTATAATTAGCATGTGTTACAGGAATACCTTCAATAGTTTTAAAGGCTCTACCCAATAAATGTGAGCGTAAAGTAGTAAACTTGACTACATCATCCAAATCAAGATGAGTATCAACCAAAGACTTAAATATGTTCCAAAATGCTGACCACTTTGAGACATCACCATCAAATTTTGGGATTTCTATGGGAGAATGCTTAGCGTTGGAAGCGAGTTCACTAAAGGAGTACGAGGGGGTATAGGAACAGATGTGGTCACACTGGCCTTTTCATCTTTAAGTTGCGAAATATAGTTTAAGATTTTAAATGCTTCACGTTTAAGAAGAAGTAAATCTCGACTAGCTGACAAATATAATGATGTGTCATCTATAATGTATACTTCATATTCATACCAAGTATCTAAATAGAGATAATATTAAGTTTTAAGCTCAAAGTATTCTACTTGCAAAGAAGAAATTGACACATTAGGGTCACTACCAATAC